>LR139471.1:0-39054 GCA_900659605.1 Tisbe holothuriae | reverse complement strand
AATGCTTCACAGAATCCTTTGTTGTGGCACCAGTTTATGTGCCGGACGGCCGAAAGGGGGCGCCAGGGGTCATACGCGATATAAACACTTAAAGCTCTATGAGGGCTCGAGGGGAAAATTAAAAACGGTCAGATTTTTAGCCCCTCATGAGTAGATATGGATTTTATGCTGAGAAAATGGACAATATGTATTTCTTTTCTCAGATCTTATTAGTATTCCATGTTAGATCTTGATCGCCGAATTATTCTTGCTTTCTTCTTTTTTCTTTGCAAGCTCAGCAATCGACATCTTAGGTTTTTACTCTTCATTTCTGTGCTCCTTCTCTTACCCAAATGCAACGGTTGTTCCCCCTTTTGCTGCCTTTTGTGGCATGGCGCGACTTTTAAAACCACGGATATCTAGCAAATCAAATTGAAACTTCAATGGACCCAGCCAGATAGCAGCTAGAATATTTTTTTGTAGCCAGGGATGCCAGAGAAGGCATAGCGGGCAAGGATATATCAAAGACTTTCTTACGTTTGCCATTATTTATAGTAAAAGCAGGCAATCTTTGAAAATATAAGTCGTCGTTTATTTTTCTTTAGTGTGTTGGACAATTAATGTTCTACTTTGAAATTTCCAAGATACCCTGATTTTCATAGCCTGCCGTCTCCATTCTCTCCTGAAAGCCGAAAGGAAGGGTCGGGCAAAAGGCAAAAGAGAGAAGGAGAGAGAGAAAGAAGGTCGGCTGGCCAGGCTGCAATGAAGAGGAGAACGACGATCTTCTTCTCCTCCTCCTTCTCTCTTGGCCTGCCTGCCTGGCTGGGCGAGAGAAGAGAGAGAGAGAGAGAGAGAGAGGCTGAGAGCGGAGTGAGGCTGAGCTAACTGAGAGTGAAGAGAGGAGAGTGAAGAGAGAGAGAGATCGAGAGTTCCTGTGCCTGTGCTGCTGACTGCTGAGCGTTGAGCGAGAAAAGAAGAGAAGAGTCGAAGAGATTAGTCTTTGGAGGGCCCTCCGCTAGCTGTCTGTCCTGCTGCTGAAGCTCCAGTCGTGTTTTCGTTCCAGCCTTCTGGCCGCCCATCCGAGTATCCGACGGAATCGCGCCCATCCCGCGCCCAAACAGCAACCTGAGGACGCCAAACAGGCCTCCAGAACCGCAGTCAACGATCACCTCGCACCTCCACAGCCTGGCCCATCAGGCGAGAGTGCAGAGCGAGCCTCTTTAAAAGTCTTTTGGCTCCCTGTCCCAGTGCTCACTCGCTCTCTCTCTCTCTCGAGTGTCTGTTGGTGTGCTTGTGGCCCTGTCTGATACCCGTTGTGACTTTTGCCTCCTTTTGAGTGTCCCGATCGCTCGCTCGCTCGCTCGCTCTCGTGATGATGGACGGCGGCAAGGTGTTTGGCGCCGGCGGCGGTGGCGGCGGCAACAAGGCTGGCGAGGCGGACAAGCTCAACATCGACAGTATCATCGCAAGGCTGCTCGAAGGTAAGAAAGAAAACAAAGCAGCTAGCTTTACCAAAGGCACCACCAAAGGGACCACCGAGCTAGAATGGCAGGCTGGGGAGGGAGGGGGAGTGACCCCAAGTGTAGCCCAAGGGCCCAAGCCCAGTCCCCTGACAGCTTCCTTCGGTGTCCCTCGAGCTAGCAGCTGCAGTATGAGAGCAGTGCACTGGTGCAGCTTCAAGGAGTGGGATCATGGGATCATTATTGGATCACGTCCCTTTTAATTCTGCATTCAAGGACATCACATGAGGTAGGAGGTTACTTTTAAGAAAGAGACAGTTTGCTTTTCCGACCGCACAAGTGACAACACTGGATGCAGATCATATTTCAGTGAAATTCAGTCTGGAAGGGGAAAAGTGAGATTTCTCGTAGGAACGAACAAAATCTGCCAGGGCAGCACAAAAAGTGATGTCGAAAAGGAAAACCTAACATTTAAGAGTAAATATCGGGTCTGACTTTGCAGACTTAATGGCGAGATAAGCTCTGTTGTTCGATTAAGGCGAATTTCGGCTTCATGAAAAGGACATTGGAATGCAGAGAGATTTCAAGACTAGGATCAATAAGTTGCACTTGAGCATTGTGTTTAATAATTAGAAATTTATGTTTACCCGGCCAGGCAAGCTAGCTCGTCATTGTCCTTGCCTTTGCAGTGATGATCTCTTAGCTCTTCAAATGTAGCGAGTAGTTTCTTCCCCATAATATAAACTTAACTCTCGCTCGCTCTTTTTCCCCTCCCAAGACTGACAAATGGCCTCAAATCTCCTCTTTCCATCGGATGACGTAACGACTAACAAACTTCTTCTTTTCGTCGGCATGAAAAAAAGTGAAATTTAATGCCCAGCAGATGATGTGATTGATGAGTAATATGGCGTTATGATTGCTACTCAAAAGTAGCATTCAAGCAATAATCATTAACGGGGCCTTGAATACAACAACTACTAATGCCCAATTCCCTGTTTCAGTGCGTGGCTCCCGACCCGGCAAGAACGTCCAGTTGACGGAGAATGAGATCCGCGGCCTTTGCCTCAAGTCCAGAGAAATCTTCCTCTCCCAGCCCATCCTACTCGAGTTAGAAGCGCCACTAAAAATCTGCGGTAAGAAAACACTCGTAACTAAAGATATTATATTCAGCAGGTATGTAAAGTGGTCACGCCTGCTAATGGCAAATCGATTAGGCCTAATTTGGGTTGTTTTAGTGAATCGATTATATTTTCACAAAGAATGTTTAAATAATCGACCGTGCAACATTTTCTTTTCTACAGAAAGCGGCCTTTTTAAAATATTAGGAACACTTGAAAACATTTGGCAATTGAAACTTCTGGCTTGATTGCAGAAGTCAAAATTACTCAAAAAAATGATTTTAGGGTAAAAATGACACTTTAATGTATTTCTTTAGTCTTATTTGGGTAGGATGAACATATTTTACATTAAAATTTTATGCATAAATATTTTGTTTAAATTGGCCAAAAATGTAAGGACTTTGGGTTTTTGGCTCTTTCTCCCAGAATTCCTACACAGAAGGGTTACTTAGATTTAAGCAATGCAGCTCTGGGATACAGTGCACCTGCAGGGCTAGGGCACCCTCAGGGATAAGGTATAGGGCTAGGCCATTTAGGGAATATGTAGGGACAATGTACATGGCTCCCACAGGGTTAGGGCTCTGGGCTCCCGCAGGGTTAGGGTATTTGTAGCCTATTCCATAAAAGGGAGAATGTTAGGTTTGGTTAGGCAAGTTAGCACTATAATTTTGTATTAATTATACCATGCAGATTTAGGTTGAGAACCTTTTTCTAATGCAAAAAATGCTGAATTTTTTTAAAATGGTGTTATTTTTTACATACAATGACAATTTGACCCTATTTTGGCCACTGGCACGACTTCTGCAATCGCTCCGAAATATTTATACTTTGTTTCATTAGGTGGATTAGCAGAGATGGCCAAATTGAATTATAATCGGTTCAACCACATTGGCAAGCTTGACCTACCTTCTTTTGTTGCAGGCGACATCCACGGTCAGTACTACGATCTCCTCCGCCTGTTCGAGTACGGAGGCTTCCCTCCCGAGTCCAACTACCTCTTCCTCGGCGACTACGTGGACCGAGGAAAGCAGAGTCTGGAGACCATCTGCCTGTTGCTCGCATACAAGATCAAATACCCAGAGAACTTCTTTCTGCTCAGGGGAAACCACGAGTGCGCAAGCATCAACAGGATCTATGGATTCTACGACGAATGTAAGAGTGACGATGAAAGCAACATTAACAATATTACGGCTGCTGCTCTAAAATGTATGACCTTCCCAAGCTAATATTACAACTCTTCCCATTCCTTTTATGTAGCCAATTTTACGCTCTGTAGTTTGTTGAACTTGCAATGTAGCATGGCCAACGAGATCCCCAACTCAATTTAAAAAAGTACCCCAGAACTTTATTCTCCTCTGGCAGAGAAGAACAAAATACAGTTCCAAAAAGGTTCCTCTTATTTCTCTTCCTTTTTTCTTACTTCGGCGGCCCAGTCAAGATAGAGATGACGTCAATGAAATAGTTGAAACGCTTTCTTTCTTTCTCCCTCCATCTCACTTGTCCGTTTCAATTAGAAAATTCGTACATTTGTTCCAGACCAGGCTTGAGTAATTGTAGAGCTACTTCCGTATACAACAAATTATTCCTATCTCGTTCGTCTCTCTTCAGGCAAACGGCGATACAACATCAAGCTGTGGAAGACGTTCACCGACTGCTTCAACTGTCTGCCCGTGGCCGCCATCGTCGACGAGAAGATCTTCTGCTGCCACGGCGGCCTCTCGCCAGACCTGCAGACCATGGAACAGATTAGAAGGATCATGAGGCCCACAGACGTGCCGGACCAAGGACTACTTTGCGATCTGCTCTGGTCAGATCCAGACAAGGTAGGAAACTCGATGATTATGGCCTAGTCATTGGGTGTGTTATTAGACAGAGAACAATACAAGGACCTTTTAGAGAATAAGGAAAAGGCAACGTCCTTTTCACGGTTTCTTGACTTTCTTCTTTTCCCTCTACCCGAAGGCTGTTCTTCTTCCTTCCATCCTAGTCCTTCTACTCTTCCAGCTGGCCGGGTGCAACCAGTTATTCTCTTCTCTACGTGCTGCATCTCCTTTCTTTCTCTCTTGTCCATTCTATTCCTGCGTTGACGTCAGGAAGGAGAGAAGAAAATGTAATATTTGCATTGCTCGCAGCAACGAAAGAGCAGACGAGGAAATATCAACCACATTATAAAAAGACCTTTCAGTCTACTAATATATTATATTTAAACCCTTTGTAACACCAATGAAGACGCGTTACGTAAATGAAACGCGCGTTTTTGTTCTTTGATTTATAATTATATCTCCCTTGGGAGATCTTCTTTTTTTCTCTCTGAAAGGACAGGTTTTAATTAAAGACTCTGGGAAGGGGCTTTTTGTACCTCGCATTGTTTTTGTTTTTCTTTTTGTACAGCGACAACAATGCTGTTTCCCTGGTATAATTAGGCTATATGAATACCATAACAATATCATGATTGAGCACTGGTTTCTGACTGTTTGCAGATGAGACAGTTGATGCCCGATTGAATTTAGGTTCCAACTAAATGCAAAAACACATTGCTGGCTTCCGGTTATTTCTCGGGTCCAGTTTTTATAATTGACTTAAATTCCCTCATGAATTCCCTGCGCATAGAAACAGCTTCACAATCGTCTGGCTTAAAGCAAGTTCGGGTTATATCCGTTGTATTTCCCACAGCTAGACTAATTCTATCCTCTTCAATACTGCTAAACACCACCAAGAAAGCCTCATTCGTTTGTACTTTCTCTGCTCTTTTAGAGAAAATTACTTTTCCCTTCGCCTCGAGATCTTCTTCCATCATGCTCGTCTGCACCTCTGCATAATTACATCGTCGATCTTCTGCATCCATAACGAACTCTCTCTCTCTTTTAAGGACACGATGGGCTGGGGCGAGAACGATCGCGGCGTCTCCTTCACATTCGGCGCGGAGGTGGCGGCAAAGTTCCTTCACAAACACGACTTCGACCTCATCTGCAGAGCGCATCAGGTAAGAAACAAATGAAGTTTCTGTACAGGGAGCAATATGCATTTTATATCGTCCATTTCAGGTCGTTGAGGACGGCTATGAATTCTTCGCCAAGCGCCAGCTCGTCACTCTCTTCTCTGCGCCCAACTACTGCGGCGAGTTCGACAACGCGGGCGCCATGATGAGCGTCGACGAGACGCTCATGTGCTCGTTCCAGATCCTAAAGGTGAGATAGTCTACATTACACGGATATCAATGGCCCAAGGCCAAGAGCGACAGTCTTTAAGGAACACTTTGTTTACGTTAAACTCCCTTTACCTCTCTCCAGGCGCCAGATAGCGGGAAATCCGGTTCAAATGTTTCACCTACTTTCCTTTAAAAGTTTAAAACTATCAAGTAATAACATTGATATGTATATACTTTATTTAATCGGTTTATGTGATGTACAAGTACACTGCTTATGTCATTCTATCGGATGAGTAATCCACTGTGCTGTGATGGGTCTGCTTTTGCCTCTGACAGCAAGGCTTAGGCAGCAAATTAAGGGAAGACTTGTGTATGTAGTTCAGATCACGTCTGTTGGGAACGTTTTGGAAGTGTATAAATGGACAAGGACGATCGTCCATCGCTGCAAGAGGAGGAATTGGCAAATACAATTCAACTACATAGGGAGTCGTTGACGAGATTTTTAACCATCTTTGATGTCTGACAAAGTAATTTATCTGCCTTTGTAACGATAATCTTCAAAATGGATCAGATAAGAAATGTTGGATTTGAACGCCATAAATTTAATATCATATGTTCCATTCAATAAATATTTCCCTAGAGAGCTACAGTACCTAAGTATTGTAGCTCTTAATTTTTTCCTAGTAACTATAACTGAACGTGTTTTTTTTCTTCCAGCCTGCTGACAAGAAGAAGTTCCCCTACGGCGGCCTGAGCTCGAATCGGCCCATGACACCACCCAGAGGCCAAAACCAGAAGAAGGGCAAGAAATAAGAGATCGAATAACGAAAATAATAAGAACAAGGGGTTATTTTGATTTATTAAAGAAGAAGAATAGAGGTAATTAACAGTAATAACGGCGAGTGTGAGAAGGTGTGAAGAGAGAGGACGAGAGGAGGATTTAGTTGGAGAAGAAGAACGGAAAATATTTAAGAATGTTTGATATATACGAAATCTATGAGAGAGTAAGTCTTGCGATTGAAAGAAGAAGGAAGCTTGAAGAAGACTTCTTGTCCTCGCTCTTTGGCCCTTCCCCCAATTTGCTGAAGAAGCACTTATTACGTGTGTGGCCAGATGATTATTAACCGGGAAGAGGATCCCCGTTAAAAGGGATCGTCTCACTTTGCTTGGCTAGCTTACACAAACAGAATATTATTATAACCGGGCGACGCGCCTCCCCTCGCCATAGAAATCCTTTATTATATTTTGAGCGAAACGTAGAAAGAAGAAGAAGAACTGTGTTTCTGATGTAACGCGTCCTAGTTTGAGCTATTGTAAGGGCGGATAATGTAATGTCAGTCTTTCTTGCCCCATCATGAGTGCAACGGCCGCCATAACCCTACCTGAAACGGAACATTGTCCATAATCAACCATATCCGGCCTCAAGTAATGAATCACAGTCGGGCGCATTAACGGCTGTTGGTCGAGACCTTGCTGACCGTTATGAGAACGCACTTCATATCCCTTTATACGCAGCCCTTGAACTTGCTTTTCCCAAAGATAACAATGAGCCCCATACTTACAATAGAAAACGATGTCCGTCTCAGGTGCAGCAGGTTGTGGCGGTCGTTGTCGATCCGTACTTTGGCTCGACGATTCAGTTTTAAAGTAAAACAAATGTTAGATGCGGGAGGGATTTCAAAGAATTATTGATACAAAAACAAAGAAGTGAATGTGTATAAAACTATCGCTTAATAAACGACGACTAAAATTACTGCAAAGAGGTGAAGATGTCAAATATTTTCAAAGTTGCGTTCTTTTTGCAGAAAATATACTTTAGAAACCGGAAGCGAGTACAAAAACTAGTTTTTTTAAATTGTTTACTTCGGACGTGTCTCGTACAATAGGACGTAACATTATATATATTGTGTTCTCTGAATATTTTGGAAGGTGAAAAATATTTTATCATACGTAAAAATTAGCTACTTCAGGACACATTGCAAGACTTGTTTCCGCCAGAGCCAGCTGTGGTCGATGAGGAGCTTCTTCCCCCCGCTGCGGCCTGCTGACCATTCAACTCTTCCTGGAGAGCAAGGGCCGTCAGCCGATCGAGCTCTTCCTGCGTCATGTTCTGCTGATCCTGGTTAGATGCCGCCCCCTGACCCTCCGAACCCATGGATTCCTGCAGCGCTCTGGCCAGGGCCTCGTCTTCGGTTAGTGTACCTTGCAAGTCTCTCCGGGCAACGTCGGTTCTCCTCTGGGTCGCTGCGGGGGCGGAGCCAGAGCTAGTGGCACTGGACCAGGCCTGTTGGAGGGTCTGCTGGAGCGGCTTTCGGGCTGCCGATGCTGCTGCTGGAGCCTGCTGCTGCTGTCTGACAAGGGCTGCGTTGGCCACAGCTGATCGCTTGCCTTGACAGTCATGATCCTGAAAGTCAATTCATATTGTTGACACGCTCTTCCTTAATGTGCTATCTCATCTTACTTTGTAGTGTCTGTGCGTGAGGCAGAAATTCTTCTGACATTCGAGGCACTTTATTGGGACGAGCTCCTTCTTCTTGCACTTTGGCTTCTGACACCGGTTGTTGTACGCCTTCCGCTTCTCCTTGGCGGGGTCGCTCTGGCACTCGGTGTCCATGTGCTGAGACACGAGCACGTCAGGGGCGTCGCCACGACGGTTCTTGGGGATGATCTTGCCACAGAGTGGGCACACGGGGACCTAAAATGGAATAAGTCTTAAGCTAGCCTGACATGGTCCCTACTCTGGTCCTCCTACCTGTGCGTCCTTGATGTAGCTCTTTGGGCACTCGTGCTTCTGTAGGGGCAGGTGGTCCTGGCAGAAGCTGTTTTCGCATGCGTCGCACTTTGCGGGCAGGAAGTCCAACTGGTTGCAGCTGGACACGCCGCAGTGGACGCCAAGTTCGGGGAACTCCATCGGTACGGAATTGAATCTATCCAGGGAAGGAAATCAAGGGAATGCAAGTGATCGCCGTCCGACTGTTGATGGTGGAAGACTGACTGCTTGATTGGGTTAGGGCAATTGCGCAAGGATCTAAGCTGTGTTTGGATGACGACACCCTGCACGGCTCCTCAATTCTGTCGTGTTTCCCGAGTCGAGTCCGTCCTCTTTGGCCCTTCGTCCCTTCGTCCCTTCGTCCCTTCGGCCCTTGGAGCCGTCGCCAAGATTGGAGAAGCTTCGAGAATTGTCCAGAATTGTCCAGAAGAGGAATTCGAAGAGCGGGCAGAGGAGCGACTTTGATACGGGCCAAGGCACCTTCAGTCACTGCAGAACCCTCGTTAAAAGCGGAGACGGTGCTTCACTGATTCAGTCCTGGTTCCACCATCAAGAAAGTCGCACTTTTTATTCGTCTTCTCTTTCTCACTTTTTTGTGTGTTTTTTTTTGTCTTCTGAAACGTCATTCCCTTTTTTTTCTCCTCCTTCGTCAGCAGCTGAGAGACGAGAGACGAGAAGAAACGAAGGTCTGAACTCTGAAGCAGGGGAGACACGGACTGGAATAAGGTGAGAAAAAAGAATGAATTAGGAATAGAAATGGCTTAGAGGTGAAATAAAATACTGGCACAGGAGTTCATCGAATATACTTGCTATTAATTAATTAATTTTTCCTTTTGGTCTGATTCGTACGCCTCTTCGGGGCTCCTCCTTCCCTTCCTTCCTTCCCTTCCTTCCTTCTCCCTCCCAATTCTCCCTCCCCATGCATGCATTCATAGAATAAGCATACCTACGCCGAAGGCGTAGGTATGCTTATACTCCTCTTTCTACGATGCATTCCATGAAAGAACTTTCGTTCTTTCATTCCATTCGCGTTCTTGTCCCCTCGATCAACGCATGTGCAGAGCAGAGAAGAGAGACTGAAGAGCGGACTCAGCTTAGCGGAGTGTAATAGGAGATCAACAAACAACGTACGCGTTGGGGGAAATCGAGGGAAAATCGGAAGGGGAAAAATCAACAAGATCTCGCCAAATTCGGTCAAAAACCTCCCTCGGATCGGGACCGTGATAGCGTGCTTCGTGCTCGTGCTCGTGCTCCCTCTTAAATCCAGGCGGACTTCCTCTCTGTCCGTGATGTCGTCCCGCAAGGACCGAGACGAAGGTGCCGGCGGCGCCGTCTGGAACCAGCCCGGCTTCAACCAGCACGGCGGCGGCGACCAAGATGAGAACGGCGACGAGGGCGAGGGCGAGAGCAAGAAGTGGGTTTCAAAGAGCGCCACCGACGTCCAGAGGGCGAGGCTCAACAGGCTCATGGCTCAGCCAGACAAGCCCATCCACATGCCGCAGCAGAGGAAGGCAAAGGACCCCAACAAGGCGCCAGAGTTCGTCTACAACGTGATGGGGTCGTCGGCGGGCGCCGGATCGGGCGAGTTCCACGTCTACCGCCAGATCCGGCGGAAGGAGATGCTCCGGCAGCGGGTGCTGGGCGGCGAGAGGGAGAAGGACGAGCTCAACGAGGCCTACCACATGAAGCTCAAGGACAACGAGAGGAGGGCAGAGGAGAGGACCGCCAAGAAGAGGGAGAAGAGGAACAGGAAGAAGGAGAAGAAGAAGGAGGCGGCAAAGAGGAGGAAGAAGGAGGGCAGCAACAAGAACAAGAAAAACGAAGAGAAGCAGCAGCAGCAGCAGTGAGAGCGAGGAAGAGGAAGAGGAAGAAGAGACGTCTGCCAAGGAACAAGAAGAAGCAAACAAGGAGGACACAGTCGAGGCATCAGAAAAGACGGAAGAGAGTCAAGAGACCAAGGATGGGGACGAGTAGTTCAAAAGTGAAGGTCAGTAAGGTGTCCAACGGCCTCGTCAAGGTCAATCAAATCACTAGGAGGCAGTTGACAAAAGACAATTCAAAAACAAACAGATACATTCTATCACCGACAGTGACGCACAAAGTAATAAAGGCAAGTTTACCTCCAGAGGCACAAGTGGAAAAGGCAGATCTTCGACAAGTCTCCAAGTGGATCGTTCTTCCAAAAGCGACACCTCCTCAGAGTGGGTCCCTAGGCGCTGCTTTGGAAGCCAGAGTCTGCAAGGCGGTTACAAACCCAGCTGTGCGACTTAGAATTAGAGATAGGCTTCGGTTAAAGCAGAAACTGGCAGAACTTCAACCGCCGGAAAATCCATTAGAGACTAACATCATGTTTTCGTTAAAGAAGGCAGCCAAAATGCATTGGAGTCTAGAAGGAATCGTCTGGTTGTGGCATCGAATCCAATCAAGTGGCAGAATCACTCTGCAAACTACCAAGGAACTTCGTCGAAGCTCCGTCACAAAACGTGCTAAGCAAGGGGAGCAAGCCCACGTGCTCAGCCTGTCCCTGGCCGTAGACCTCTGGCTTCTACTGAAGGGCAGCAAGGTGATGATGGCTTCTGAGAAGCGTGCACTTAAATACGCGCTCAACCAGCCACTCAACTTCCAGACGACGTGTCGCTTCACCAATCGGGTGTTGCACGTCGAGTACGACGAGGAGATTAGACGTGCCTTGGTGTCGAGGGATGCGCCAAGTGTGGCTCTGTCTGTGGGAGCCAAGTGGCGACTGAGAGATGTGGTCAAAGCCACTGAAAAACTTTCCAAAGAATCGTCAATAGATGTGAGGCAGTTCTTCTTGGATGCATATAATCTTCTAAAACGTTTACAGTGAACAATGAATAACACACATAATAAAAAGTACATTGCTGAAGTATTCTATGGTTTTCTCAGAAGATCGCATCCTGTTTTAAATATATATTTTTTTCATTTTCTTTATATTTGTTCACCGTCCATTCCAGTTTCAAGATGTCCAAACGAGACCTCCGTGGACTGCTCCAGTTCTGCATGGAACACACGAAGGGCGAAGATGTTCCCAACTCTGACGCCGCCAAGGCCATGTCTCCGGAGGACAAATTATGGCTCAAGGAGTTGCTGGACACGCACACGGTCGACGTCATTAAGGAGTTCGCCATTGCCATTGACATATTGAAGGACAGGGAAGTGACGGGCAGCGCCGATGGGAGCCATCCGAAGTTTGAGGATGCTGTAAGCTTCATTTGTGGTTCGAGTATTCCCTACAATATCATGGTCATGCTCTCTACTTTTAGCTTCATGCCCTTGGTTGTCTCGAGGACTGGGTTGGCCAAATCGACCTGGCCACCAACTTTGAGCAGCTCGGCGGATTCGAAGCTCTGCTCTCGTGTCTTCAATCTCCGAACGCTGAGCTCGTTTGCGCCACCTGTGACGTCATTGCCGAGGCCGCTCAGAACCACGACTACTGCCAGAAGCGGATTGTGGAGAAGGGCCTGCTGTCCTATCTGCTCAACATGCTCTCCGACCCTTGCACCGGCCAGGAGAAGGTGAAGGCTCTCTACGCAATCTCTTGCTCGCTCCGGGGTTCCGTGATTGGACTTCGAGCATTTCTCGACGGCAATGGCACCAGCCGGCTGCACCAGGCTCTGTCCGGTGATAATGTCAGCCCAAAGCTAGTGTACAAGAGCTGCTTCTTCCTCGGTGCCATCCTACAGGGCGGTGACATTCCTACCGGCTCTGGTGTGGAGGAGACGACCCAGATCCGGCGAGAGGTTGGGGAACAAGGCTATGTTGCGTTGTTTGCCAAGCTCCTAATGGCCCCCGTTAACGTCAAAGACATTGGTGCGCACGAACACCTTTCAAGCTGCCTTGTAGCCATGGCCCGGACAATACCAGGCACAAAGGAGCAGCTAAGGTCTGCAATATTTCTTAAACCCTTTTTAGTGCATTACTAAAATACTTTTATTTTCAGGGCCGTACCCACATTTAAGGAAACTCTGGATCAGCATCTGAGCACCCTTAAAAAGTCACTAGCTGACGCCCCTGCCCTTGCTGATGACCTAAACGAGACATCCGCAATGATGGAAAAGCTATTCTCGTTCTGCTTCAATGAATACAAAGAAGGCGCCAGTATCAGAATTAGCAGATAAAGGTGCCTGAAATTATGTTATTCGAATGTGTGTTTCCTTGATACGCTTAATTGTACAAAAAAGTACAAAATACAGAAACCGGTATATTTGAACATGCTTGCAACGCAAGCGCCGTTTTTCCCTTTTGGCTCCTTTCTTCTGTAACTTTTCGCTTGTCGCAATCTTTCCTTCTCGTCCATGTTCTCGTCATATCGATTAAACTCTCTTCTCCGAAACACTTCGACCGATGGGATTAATAATAATGGACGAGTCCAGCCTTGAACAGCGAGAGGAATTCCGGGACAACCTTACCCTGGGACTGGTATCTGCACTGGGTATAAAAGCTGATTCTATAAATTATATATTTATTGCAAAGCCAAATATCTCGACAGAGAAGCTCCCGGGTGTCCAGGACGTTCAAATGGAGGAATTCCCTCCTTGCGACAATATCGCCATCACCAGCTGGGAGCAGAGGTATTCCACAGTCCTGCCGGCCGAAATCAGAGACTTCTATCTGGCGGTTGACGGGTTTAAGCTCTCGTGGAATTATAATCATGCGGGTAATAATATTGTGGCAAGAGGAACAAAATCTCTTGGAAACTCCTCCTCTTTTGGATAGTCATATGATGAGCACTTACTTTTTTGCATAAATTGCCAAGTTTGCATCAATTAGCCAGTTCGTGCAACATCTTCTTTGACGAAAAGGGGCCGTTAATGGGCAGGGCACGATTGTGTAACAATATTTATGGTTCAATGCACTATGTTAGCCAGAGTTGTATAAATATGTGCTCTTGCTGCTCACAATTTGAACTACAAATGAATATGTATCATGACTTATTACTAGGTCGGCTACTAAACCTCGGTCGTATGACCATTAACCGCATTGGCGACCTCCGTCGGGTGGCAGGCCTCAGACATCGCTTTGACACGGAGCAGCCAACCTTGCTAGACTTGGAACTCGTCAACAATGGCGGAGGCAGAAGAACGGTAGCTCAGTGAAAGTGGTATTAACGGTTCCATGCACCAAATTCTTCCTTTTCATAGTCTGCAGCCTCCACGAGTCAGAGTTCAAGTAGTGCCAGTAATCCATATTCTTCCACAAATCCAACTCGGCCCCAATTTGGCCTCCGCTGGAAGATGTTTGAGGTTGACGGCTGCGCCGGAAACGGTCGTGTCTGCCTAGTTTTCCCTCCAAAGCCAGGTATGGGAATAAAATATAGCATCCCACCTCTTTCAAACGCCCTTCCTAGATCCTCCGCCTGTGGACGAGAGTGGACTCATTCACCTAGATGTCACGCCGCCTACACCACAAGTCTGGTATTTAGACAGAGCATTTGACTGGCATTTTCTAGCTCCAAATTTCACAACATACTTTAGGTATATGGGCTACGCATTAGCTATATTGAAATAGTGTTACCGTACATAAAATATGTCATTGCAGGATGATGCTCGTTCATTTGGGTCTTCCTCAGTGGCAAGCTCTCTTCACTCCTTTTGGACCGACACCTTGGGCTAAGGTTCGTTCTTTTAGCGAGATAATCAAGATATTGTCACTCTTGGGATCTCTTTTAGCATGTCATCAACCTCATTGCTCCCAACCTTTTGATATCATCAAGGGAGTGCAAGGCAGCAGCCCAGCAGCAGGACAGTGCTCAGCGCAAGCACGGTGCCGCGTTCCCTGTGGAGCAGCTCCAGCAGCAAGACGACGATGACGACGACAACTACGGCGACGACGACGCAGAGGAAGAAGAGTTTCCAATGACGACGCTGGATCCGGGAATATTCCGGAATAGGAAGAGCTCAAGGAAAACAGAGGATTGATGTTCCTTTGGCACATGCATCTTATTAGTATAATTTTTAACACCAGCAAATTTTGTTTTTGTATTCTTATACGAGTATTAAGGATATTTTCACTTTCTTAGTGAACTGTTTCAGTACATCAGGATAATCATCTTGCAACATCTTCCATCCTTCCGCATTCATGAGATCTCCTAGACTCTCAAAATGGTCCACAATGATCTCCTGAGCCGCTTTTTGCAACATGTAGTACTTGAACCTGTTTGCGTGAGCCAAAAGTTCAAAGGAGCTTTCAAAGCTCAGTCTATTTAACAGAAGCTTCTCCGCCATTGAAAACTCACTCTGTACGCCATACATATTGACCAGAGTGCTAAAGTCCACAACATGCTGTAACTCAATCTCAACCTTGCTCTCGCTCTTTGAATGAAAGTCTGGCGCCTCTCCTTCTGGATACAGCGCACGCAGAAACATCCTGATTGCCGGGGCTTCCACAAAGTCTAGCACCAAACGATTGGTTTCATTTTCCTTAAAAGGCACGCTCAACATCTTAGCCAGGACCGGTGACCGAGCTGTCAAGACGAGTCTGTGACAAGGAAACTCTTGCTCTTCGTCTCCCAGTTTGCCAGTGAGTATGAAATCCGGTTCCATTGCGGTCGTGACATGCCTGACAATGACCTGAGAGGCCGAGCTCATCTCGGAGCTAAGGATGAAGACGCACTCCACATTGGTGGCTTTGTTGCTCTGAAAGTCGCACTTGACGGGATCAGTCTTGGAGATTGGTCTCCTTGCAACAATGGCACTTCCATTGGCAGCTTGAACTTCCAGCCACATCCTCTTCTGTCGGTCCTGCTCCACTGTCACCTCGAGGTAGATTCTCCACAGAGATCTTGGTGTTGGCCCCAGGTACTTGGCTGTGCAAGAGTAGAATACAGCATGACTCTCTCCTCTGAAGAGCTCCTTCCGTTGGTTCGGTTGGTTTCCCGGGAAGAGGCCCACTGGACGTCGCTCGTCCTTGACAAAATAAGACTTTTCCATATTCGCTCAATGGGTTACTACTGCATACTGACATATTCGTACTCTGCCAGATGAGTCATGCCCAATATTTTGAGCATAATGATTGTTACTCATATAAGAAAGCTAATCGATCAACTTTCAGGTAGCATTCTCCAAAAATATAATAATGAAAGGAAAAGTGAGTTTGCAAAATCGTGCAGAAAAAAACACTGTATGTGTTTCTCTTTGGCAAATGTTACCCATCGCTGCATCTACTAAGACGATTTTCATAAAAAAAAATATTTACATTTTGAACTTTTATAACATTGTCCACTAGTTGTGCGTAATGAAATGAAAGAATGTGAACTATTTGGTCACTTACATCTTGTGAGTTGTTTGAAAAGCGTCATGACAACGTCTTCAGAAACGCTTTTTCGTCCCCTTCCTCTTTCAACACAACGCAACAACAGGATCTCCTCAACCCAAGGTTGTTGCTATTTATGTTACGCTTATACTTGATGTGCTTCTACGTAATATTTATAAGGAGGATTAAGACGCTCAAATACATTATAACATTATAACAATGTTAAATATGTAATCGATATAAGAATATTTGTTATCTCAGCGAATCAATCATAACCGTCTGGTTTGACTAGCTTTATGTTACTATATCCTTTATTATGCATTCACAACTTGCAGCAAACGGACAATGAGCGAGGGAGCGAACGACGGCTGATTTGTTGCTATAGCAGCCTGAGAACGAGTTCATGGCATGGAGCAGAGAAGGAGAAGAATATTTTGTCTGCACGGTGGTGTCAGTCAGCAGTCGTCTTCTGGGCCGGTCAGAGGAAAGATGTGAGAGGCTGAAAACGCTAGAAAACATAATAAGACTCATTGTAGTGGAAATGAGGAGGAGAAGAAGAAGACAGGTAATTGTGAGGTGAAGTTATGCCTTGTGCAAGTATTGGCCAAAACAACGTGATTGGAACTTGTTGTTATAGGATCTAAAATGCGATTATAACAAATATATATTAGCAGAAGAAGATCAACACCCGCTCAATCAGGAAGGAAATACCATCGTGAGCATTGACCTTGATGACGTGCCACGATGACGTCCGAAACCGACCTATTTGAGGCTGTCCGCTTTGGGGCGGTCTCCGAACTCAACCGCCTCCTGGGCCAGATTCCTGCAGAGGCCGTGCTGAGCGCAATCGACAATGGCGATACTCTGTTGCACTCGGCAGTGTCCGCTCGCAATGAGCCCGCCGTCAGCCGACTGCTCGATTTGTGCGGCCAGTGCGGCGACAAGGCCGCGACCGAGGCATTTATTTGCAAGAAGAATGCCGCGGATAAGACGGCCATCGATCTCAGCTTCGACCTCGGGGAGAGAAGGATTATGTGGAGAATTATTCAGGTGAAGAGAAATACCCATTAGTATGTGTGTACTCGTATTTTTTAAGGTGGTGCATTGCTATAACTCGTTTCATTATGAATTATCGTGCCTATCCTGTAAGTCAATCAATAGCCAAAAGAAAATAGTAAAACTGGTTATTTGGCAAATATATTACCATATGCCATAATGTACATAGAGCAAGAACAAGAGATATAATAAATGCATTTCGAGCAAGGCCCTATTAATGGCGCTGGAGTAAGAAAAATTAAGACACGATGATTCGCTGAGAGATTCGAACGCTCTGTACTAAAAATGTAACCTGCGGGAAGAATGAAATATTTTTGCCTCCTATAGCACAAATATAGCACCACGGCGTCTACTTCAAATTTGTTTGAGTCAACAATGCACACTTCGCAATAAATCCCTTCTCTTTTTTACCTTAGTGCGGCAGGATGAGCGAATACATCAAGCGGACCAAGATCAACCTCCTGGACGCCGTTCCGGACAACGACGACGGCGACAATCCATTCCACATCTACGCGAGGTCCAACTTCGCCAGGGAGATCAAAAAGTATGCAGAGGAGAATGCCAGAGACCCCAAGGGTAAATAAGGGCATATTAGTAGACAGTGTGCGCAATGTTAACGTTTGTTATCCTTATAGCCTTTATACGTCTCTGTCTAATGCCCAACCGAGCTGGCAACCTCCCTGCTATGGAAGCCGCTTGCCACGCCCGCAAGGAATCCCTTTTAGCCCTCCTCCAGCCCTTCCTCTCCCTCCCCAGTGCTGCCGACTCCTCCGAGGAGAATGAGAACACCTCCGACTTGGAACGTCTCCTGCACCACCGGAACAAGGAAGGCCATCGCCTGCTGTGGTACGTGTCTCATTACAAGGAGACTCTGTCGGTCGTGCACGGAATACTCATCGAAATGGAGAACGTCGCTCATAATAAGGTAAAGAAAGGAATTGAACTCAATATTGGCTTTGAACTCATATTCTTTGCAGGACGCTTATGAGGTGAAGCGGTGCATCCGCTCCACTCTGGGCTCCTCCCAGGCAGCGCGCTTCTCCGTCGACCAGTTCAGACGCATCCGGCACTCGCCCACCACCAACGCCAACCGGTGCTCAGCCTTTCTCCGCATTCTCAGTCTCACCTTCCTGCTGAGGACTGGGCTCGTCTTGGCGGACATTTGCAGTGATGCGTTGTTACTGCATCAGTACTGGGAAGACTGGGACGACGAGGAGGAAAGGGAGGCTGCGGCGGTTTTGTTTCCGGATGAAGTGGAAGAGAGCGAGTAAGCTATCTTACAGTTCTTATTCCAAGTACACTAAACAAATATAACTTCGCTATTTTAGTGACCCATGCCTGGCTCTAAAGTTGACCGTTAAAAATGGTAAAAACTACACCTCCCATGGCCTTGCCACCAAAAACATTCCTCTGCATTGCTACCCGATTTCGATATCATCGAAACTTCGATTTTTCTTCACTCTTGGAATTGTCCTCATGCCCTTCCTGCTCTATTACTTTGAGCTCCTCCGGTTTAGGTTTGTATTTTTTAAAAATATATTTTAGTACTACGATCTTATCCATATATCCTTTTACGCTGGCCGTAGAACCCTGAGCAGCAGCCTTGAGCGTCGATTCCGCCCCTCCCTGTGCCTTACCATTGTCAAGTTCGTCGGCAACTTCTTCCTCTGGCTGACGTGGCCTCTGGTCGCCTTCTTCCGTCACTTCTGGCACTGCTACTGCCTGGAGACGTCCGAAACCGAGGCTGAGACCCGGAGACACCGGAAACTGTCTCGCAGGGCGGTGCTCATCAGCTCCAGAGCCCAGTTGATAGAAGTGTGCACTGAGGCGTCTTTACAACCCATGCTGCAGCTCTATCTCGTTTTCCAGGATATTATTAAAGTATAAAATAGGCTATAACTGTCAACAATGTGTTTCTATAAACGGGACAATATTAGGTTGATGTGTCCAACCTGGACTGGGAGGACACCCTCAACTTCTACTACGACGCTCATCGCCGCCAGGTGGCGTCCGTTGTCATCTCCCTCATCACCCTCGCTTGGTCCTACACCGGGCAGTACCGGCAGAACAAGGAGAACTCGCTCTCACTCTTCCCAAACTCCATCGTCTACTTTGTGTCCGTAGGATGCTTTGTCGTCGCCAGGATTCTTGCATTCGAAATGTTTGCATACTATTTGGGGCCAGGTAAGCTACTTTATTGTGTATTCAAATTTGATCTTTTGATTAAAGTTGCGGTTGAGCGGCCTGAAAAGTCTTCTTCTCCTCTTCACGGTATTCCGTCTTGCATCGAGACAAAAGATGCAACGCTTGAACTTTCTCATCCTTTTTCAACTTGTCCGTCAGGAGAAGAGAAAGTGTATTTAGTATCTCAAGAGTATAAGATGGCTTTTAGAGTTCTCTCACAACTGACTCCTTGAGGATAAATCGTTTCTACAAAAGTCATGAGCATCGCTCCATCTTCTCAATCCACTCATTGTGTGACAATGTTATTTCTTGTTCCGTAGGTGTCCTCGGCCACGCCTTCCTAGCGGTGTGCTGCCACGCTCTACTCATGTCCATACTGCACCTGATACTATCCAACTCATCTGAGCAACTAGTGAACTCATTGGCCTCCACCGGCGCAACAGCAGCCCGCCAAGCGCGCGACTTCTTCCTCGTCCTTCTCAATGGACTCTTGAACGGGTTGGCCAACGTGTACGTGCACAACCACCTCGACCTGTTCACCGAGGAGACGAAACGCAAGCGAAAGAAGAGCTGGAGAAGCAAGGAGGAGAAGAAGAAGCCCGAGAATGGTGAGGAAGAAACGTCCACCAAGTACAGCAACCGATCCAGCCGACGGCAACAGACGTTCCTCCGTCAGCTCATCTTTGACGGAATCTTCCTCGCCGAGAACGTCGCCATGGTGTACATCTCCCAGTACACGGCCACCGCCACCAAGGAGTTCACGCTCCTCCACCAGGGACTCGCCTACGTGACCGCGGGACTGTTTGGTGCGGGCGCCCTGCTCAAGATCCTGTTCTACATGTGCTGTCACCCGTGGTCCGAGTTGATCCGTCCGCGGCAGTGGTTCGAGTGGGAGACGTCGTGCGTGTGCTGCTCGCGGCGCCTGCACTTCTACGTCAACTGGAAGACGTGCTCGTGCGGGAAGGAGAGTAAGCGGCGGGCGGACACGGTGAGAAGGAAGCGGTACAAGACCATCCGATTGACTCAGTTTCCAGCCACGTTCCAGCTCTGTGAAGAGGAGATTGTCTAACGGAGCAGAAAAGAAAAGAAGCCATATCAACAAAACCAATAATATCAAGACGAAAATTAGTGTCATAGTCAACCCGTGCTCTCAGGGTTTCTGTAATAATAAAATACTCATAATAGTGTGCCAATTTTGAAGTATTCAAATATAATACATTTCATATACTGTACTGCCGCGATCAAATTTGCTTGCTCATAAAAGGAGATTTAAGTTTCTTCTTCTCTCTGCCTTCCTGTGTCTACCCTACATAGAAAGATCGGCAGTCTCCCTACCCACTTCCTCCGACATTCACTTTAACATCTTCGGCGTCTAATTTATATCCTGTCAAGAGTCTCTCCGCGATCCCACTCACTTCGTCGTTTAGTCAAACTGGGACGGGGATGAAAAATAACGGTATGGTTAGGATAACGCTCTTCCAGAAAACGCTCCTCCAAATTTTGGCCTTGCAAAAAACGCTCAAGCCCCTTTTCCAGAAAACGCTCAGACCTAATTTAGCTCAGGGCAAAACTAGGACAAAAGAGACATTCCAAATAAAGCTCCACTACATAGGAGTGTAGAAAACGCTCCATGGGTCCAGAAAACGCTCAGGAGTAATATAAAACGGTTATTGGTAATTGTGACTGAATCCCTCTTACTTTTAAATTGTAAGGAATATACAGGTTTATACATAAATAGTTTAAAGTATGGTATAGACAATTCAACACATTTCAAGCCTGCATGTGAATGCGCACCAAACAAGGCATATGCTTATGAACATTAATTATGTTTAACCAAATCATTGTTGCTTTCCATGCAGGCAGGCACACTTTGTTATGTTGAATCAAATCATGTAGAAGTTCTTTCAAAGGCTTTTCTAATTCTTTTCATGATCAAAACCTTTATGTCGAACTAAGTCATCTTAGGAAGAAATTCGTTTTGTGAATCCACTTCAGTTCCAGTCATATGCCTTGTTATGAATACAGTCATTATGCTTACTCAAATCCCTCTTGTTAGGGACGAATGTCATGTGAATGTATACCAAGACTTTGCCATGAACACACCTATTATGTTGATTCAAGTCACTCTTGCTAAGGAGAAATGACATGTGAAATGTGAATGTACACCAAAACTTTGCCGTGAACACATCTATTATGTTGATTCAAATCACTTTTGCTACAGTAAGAAGAAATGCCATGTAAAATGTAAGTGTACACCAAAACTATGTCGTGAACAAAGTCATTATGTTGATTCAAATCATTTGTTGTTTCATTCAGTATTGCTAGAGATAAACACATTGTTAATGGGAACCAAACCATTGACATGAACGCAGTCATTATGTTGATTTAAATCACTCCTGCTAAAGAGAAATGCCTTGTGAGTGGACACTAAGTAGTTTGCAAACCCACCTGCTGTAGGACGAATACAGTGACTTCAATTTAAATGTAAAATTTGGCACATTAAAGGAATATGCATATTGATTTAAATTTTGAACAGCAGTATGCACATTGCTTATTTAGATAAAGTGCGCAACTGAAGTAACATATTATTGAGGTACATTGTAGTAATTTGGCTTAATTCACTATATTCATAGTCCGTCTGTCCTTGAAACATAAAATTGAAAAGTACATCTTAAGATTAAAACTACGTTAAGTATTTAGGAATGTTTTCATTCTTAATACGCATTCATATTTGACACATTGGGGGTATTGGTGTATCATATCATATCATAGCTGGCTAATTTGTTTATTGAATAAACCATGGACAAGCTTCAGGCCCTGAAGCTTGACACTGAATGAGCTTAGACATGCATGCACATAAAATGCATTGCAATGTACATTCTTATTTACATTTATAAAAAAATGGGATGTTCAGAGCTCCAGCAATACCCTAGAAGCAAAGAGACATCAACACTGTATTGGCTCTTTAATTCTTTATTTAGGTGAGCGTTTTTTGGACCCGGGAGCGTTTTTCATACTTTTATGTAGTGGAGCGTTTTCTGTCCTCTTTTGTAACTGAGCGTTTTTGCACTCTAGTGCTACTGTAGAGCGTTTTCTGGAAGATCATTTTTGCACGGTCCTAAATCAGGAAGAGCGTTTTCTGGAAGAGCGTTATCGCAGCATATTCAAAATAACTTGTGCGAAACACAAATCGCAAATATGGACTCAATTTCTGATACGGTGGAAAAGTCTGACTCAAATGTAAGCCTCCTTTACACACCTTTGAGATCCCATTAGCATTCTTGACATTTCGTCTCATTGACGCGCTTTACTCAAGAAATTAGCCGAAGCGATGACCTCCCAAACTCCGGGTCGGCAACAAACGAGAAAAATCGAGAAACAAATTCTCGTTCATTCTCGGCCTCAATGATTCCCAACGACTGCGAATGAGATTAGATTTCCTTATTGATATTCAACTCCGCTGTAATATTGCTAAAGCAAGCTTTTTGAAATATGCCTCATTAGCAATTCTTCTCGTTAAAATACATCCACCTGACCAAACATGATACACTTGCCTGCAAACGAAAAAAAGAGTCATTTCTTTCTCAAAGATGTTTTTGAGTGTTAGAAAGCAAGTAGCAGCAGTTGGCTGTTTGCTCGCTTGTTCAAACTTCACTCTTTTATTCCAGACAGCAGCGGCAGCAGAAAAAATATCACTATGGGGTTGTTAACGTAGTAATATTTCTTTCGCCGCTGTCCAGCAGTGCACTTTGGGCGAGCCCGGTCCGGCTTCCCCGATCATGTCATATACTCACTCACTCCTTACGTAGTATGTTGGCCCGAGGCCAGAACAACAACAACGAAGACGTATATCATCATAATGAAGGAGAGAGAGTTACAAAAATGAAGCAAATTATTTTCTTCTTAGAAAACGCACATCCGACAAACGCTTTTGGGTCTCCCTTCCCCTTCAGTAGACGTCTTCCCTTGGATTAGTTTCTGAACATAACCCAATCCAAGCCTTTTAGCCTTTTTTTATTCATAATGATATGTCTCTCTTATGCATTCTTGATATTTTGTTGTATTTGTCCATCTCCGGCAAGGAAACAAAAGGGGAAAGAAAGCCAAAAATGCTTAAGATCGCCCAGATGACCTGAAACCGGTAGCCGGGAAACTGACAGGCAGAACAGAAGAAAAGATAATTATATGCGTTCCAATTGCAATACTCATAACTTAATTTCTTCGAATGTTAGCTTCTAGATGGTCCGAGAAGAGCTAATGATCAAGAATGTGA
Source organism: Tisbe holothuriae (assembly GCA_900659605.1). Lineage (NCBI taxonomy): Eukaryota > Metazoa > Arthropoda > Copepoda > Harpacticoida > Tisbidae > Tisbe > Tisbe holothuriae. The sequence continues at coordinate 15,794 of LR139471.1, read as the reverse complement.
ATCAAAATGCATACATTGTCATTGTACCTTCTTTTTTCTCTTCTCATTGGGCGGAAAAGAAAGCTTCTTGAAACTCTTCCCCTATGTTCATACCTACACTCTCACTCGTTCTTTCTGTCTTTGCTCCCATATTTCTTCTTCCTTGCTTCTAGAAGCGGCTTCACCTAAGCAAGGAATGCAGTTGGCTTTATATATGAGCAGAGCATATGCTCTCTCCGCCCAACATTTGAAAGCAGTTCTTGCACCGACTTCGCAGTAGCCGCATCGCCAAACAGTTCGACTCTTACTTCACTTCATTCCCAGCAGTGCTTGTTGTTCATTATGCCTGACGTCGACGATCCCTCCGAGCCCAAGACGTACGTGGCCACCGTGGTCAAGGATGGCTTCTTCGACGACCCCTTCTTCTCCGACTGGTGGAAGGACTTTGACGCGCCCATGCAGAAGGAGTATGACGTCACCTTCCAGAGGCAGATCTCGGGTAAGCAAAACAAAGAGTTTAATTTATAAAGAGAGTGCTGCAAGAGTCAAAAGTCTCCTCCATCACATTTCACATTTGTTGAGTTTCGTTCGCATTCTTCACATTTTAGCGCCCGACTGAGTAAATAGATGTATCTATGACTACCTTCTTGCCCTTTCCGTTTTGTTTCAGGATTAGTGAAACGAATCGAATTTCATGCTGTCCCGTCTTGTAATCGTTAATCATGACGCTTTTCTTTAAAGTATAAATCTTACGTGCCAACAATACGAGTATTTAGCCCTAAAACTTCACTAACGAGTATTATGACCCATGCATGGGTTTAGTTTCCAATGATTATGATACACCCATGATTATGACTAAATCAGACACCATGCATAAATAAAATATGTAAAACGTCCATTTCATTAAACGTATTCCCGAAGTTTGGTTGTTTGTCCGTGTTCTCAGGTTTGGTTGTTCTTTTAAACTTCTGGTGCACATACCCATAATATGTTTTTTTTTCTCCAGCCAGTTTAGAACATTTTTGGATATAAGTTGCTGGAGCAGTAGCAGTTCCCTGAATTTATTTGTATTACTAGAAAAACTGTATTATATCTTGCAGAGACCCCTCGCCGCTCTCTTCTCGACTCTTTCTTCGACCTCAAGTCTGGCCGAGCTGAGAACTTTTCGTCCACGTCGACAGCGGCCACAGCCTCGGCAATGATGCTCAAGTAAAATGCACTCAACTTTCGCACATCATTTTGAGTTTTGGCATCTATTCTTCCATTTAGGGATGGTCGCTTCTCCATCGAAGTTGACATTCAGGATTTTGACCCGGAGGACATCGACCTGCGCGTGGAGGACGACGGCAAGATGCTCGTGCTCGTCGGAGAGCATGAGGTCAGGAGGTGAGCAGAAAAAGAAAAGCAGGTCAAAAGCAAAGGAAATCTAACCCTTTATCAGATGCACAAGAACTTGATAGCGGAAATGTGCAGTAGAGCGCGACATTGTATTTACAAGGGGGACATCTGAAGCTACGGACACACAATCTCTCTACTCTTAATAATATACATCTTCCACAGGGGCAACAACTTCTCCAAGCGTGTGTTCAACCAGCGGTTCAACCTCCCCGACGGCCTGGACGTGGACAACCTCACCTCCGACGTGTACAGCGGCGGCCGCCTGGTCATCTCTGCGCCGCAGCTGACCCCCATGAAGGCCGAGGGCGACGAGGACGAGTCCCGCGAGGTGTCCAAGTCCGGCGAGAAGGTGACGACGGTGTCCGAGGGCGAGATCGCGCTGGAGGGCGGCGGCAAGGCGAAGACGTCCAAGCAGGAGACGAGCGAGAAGAAGAGCAAGGTGGAGACGATCAAGAAGGAGACCGCGGACGGCTCATTCGAGGAGGAGACCATCGAGGAGGAGGAGTTCTTCACCGAGTCGAGCTCGTCCACGTCCACCTCTATGAACTTTGGAGACCTGAGCTCAATCATGGGCGGAACAGGAATGCAGGTGAGTCTGACCTTGTCCTCGTACTTTTCCTTCATATTGAAAATGTCCCGTTCAGATGCCGTCCCTCAACTTTGGCGGCGACATGATGAGCATGAGCGGCGGCGGCGGGGCCGCGGCCATGATGGAGCAGATGAAGAAGCAGATGGCGGGCGCCGGCGTCTCCACCTCCATGATGCAGATGCCCGACCTGCAGCTGCCCACCATCGGCGGCGCGGCCGGCGGCACCACCAAGACCACGGTGGAGAAGAGCGACGAAACGCTCAAGACGGAGAAGGGAAAGGTGGTGGAGATGTCGAGCAAGGCGTCGTCCGCGTCACAGGTCAAGGAGCTCGTCATCCCGATCCAGATTGGAGGGCCCGGAAGGCCCACCTCTCCAAAGCCAAAAACGCCCAAGCCCAGGTGCCTTCCATTTGAATTTGACCTCTCTTCCATGCAGCTGAAGATGCCCTCGGCAGAGGATATGCTCGCTAAGGTACATGCAAATTCAAATATTGTGATTCTGTAAATTGATAATATGATTATCCTTAGGTTGAAACTCAGATGGCCGAGATGCAGCAGCAGAGTGTGGAGCAGATGAAGCTCCTCTCATCTCAGGCCGCTGCCGCCGCTGGAGCCACTCAGCAGCAGCAGAAGCAAGTGGAAGAGCTGGAGACTCAGGAGTTCTTTGTTCCTCTCAAGAACATTGGGAAAGTCCAGAAGACCGCACTGGCGGACGCTACTGCCATGGCTAAGACCAAGGTACGAGTTTATTCCTTTCCATAAGCAACGTCTCCTACAATGAGTATATTTTAGGGCGACTTCTTTGAGCTTGTTGTCAACATTGCCCGCTTCTCCCCTGAGAATGTCAAGGTTTACGTCTCTGGACAGGGTGTGGTGGTCTCTGCAAAGAACCTCACCCCAGGTATTTAGACTCAAGGCAGCAAAATTAAGGCATGGCTCAACTATAACTTTTTTCAGAGGGTCTTGTGGCAGACAGTTTTGAGCAGCGTTTCAGCCTCCCCGATGACGTGGACACGAACAAAGTCACGTCTGGAATCTCAAGGGACGGCGTGCTCATGATTAGGGTTCCCAGGGCAAAGTCTCCCGACAGGTGCACACGTATATACATGTAAGTGTTCTAACCTGGCCACTGTCCAACACATGGATGTTTTCAGGCTGATTCCCATTCAATACAATGCCAAGGTGGAGGCCGTTGAGAAGGCGCTGGCAGCCACCGTTCAGAGCGGCGCGGACGTGTCCCTGAGCGCCGCAGAGGTCCGAGAGCAGCTCGCTCAGCAGAACATTGTGCCGCTCAAGAACGAGAGTAACGAGGACGCCGTCAAGGCAGCGTCTGCCGAAATGGTTGAGGCACTCACCGTGGGTGCGGCAGAGGCAGCAGGGGCGGAAGCTGGAGAGGAAGCTGGTGCTACAGTGGCCGGGGAGCTTGCTGCACAGGCTGTTCAGGTGAGTTGTCGTATATTGATGTTGGGTGCAGTTTGTACAGTTGAAACGAACCGGCTTTTTGAGAAAGATGCTGATTTGTAATTCGTGTTCTCTTCTTTTCAGGAATCCGTTGCTAAAGCAGTTGCTGAAACTGCCAAGACAGTCGGCATGGAGCTGGCCGGAGACCTTGGGGCCAAGGTGGCCCTGGCTGTGGCCCAGAAAGTCGGAATCGAGGCTGGAAAGGTCGCAGCTGTTAGCCTTGGAGTTGAGGTTGGTAGGGAGGTTGGACGCGTTGCTGGAGCTCAGGCTGCAGCCATTGCTGGTGCAGAGAAGCTAGCCAAAATGAACATGGCAGAGATCACCGAAGAAAAGGCACAGGCATGTATAAACCGTTCATACATATTAATGATCAATAGTGAGGGTTTTGCTCATCTTTATTAGGAGTTGCAAGCACAGTTCATCGAACTTGGGAAAAAGGTTGGAACCGATGCGGGTGACAAGGCTGGAGTCGATGCTGCCAAGAACGTGGATGCTGAAGGACCCATCAAGGAGGCTATTGAAGCCACCAGGCAAGCAGCAGAAAAGGCTGCTCTTAAAGCCAAGGAGCTCTTGGACCTTGCTGCTGATGTAGCAAAGACTGATGGCGCAAAGGTTGGAGAAGAGGCCGGCAGACTGGCTGGAGCTTCAGCTGGTGAGGCCGTGGCCATTGAACAGGTTGTCAAGAAGGCCCAGGAGGCTGCAGGAAAAGCAGCTCAGGTTATTCTTGGCGACGCCGGAATCAAGATTGGAGAAGAAGTTGGAGTAAAGGTCGCACAAGCTGTGGCCGCAAAGATGGGTCAGCAGTTGGGTGGTGATGCAGGAGCTGACGCAGGAAAGATGGCGGCCATCGAAGCAGCAACGGCCGCGGCACAGGCTGAACTTGCTCTCGCAGAAGACATCAACCCGCTCGAAATGGACGACGCCAAGCTGCAGTCGCTCAGGCTCAGGCTAAAGGTGACTGTAGAGAGGGTCGCCAAGGAGGCGGGCACCATAGCTGGAAAGGAGGCCGGCTCCAAAATTGACATTGAGGCCATCTTGGCTGAGGCTATTGAAGAAGCAAAGAAAGCAGCTGAGGCTCAAGCACTTGACATCCAGGCCTTTGAAACCATGGGCACAGAAATTGCTGAAGAGGCTGGCAAGAAGGCCGGTGAAGAGGCAGGAAAGGATGCAGGTGCAGCAGCCGGAGAAAAGGTTGCTCTGGAAGCTGTCATGAAGGAAGCCATGGAGGCTGCAGAAAAGGCAGGAACTGAAATCTTTGGCGAGATTGGTGGGAAGCTTGGCAAGGAAGCTGGAGAGAAGGCTGCTAAAGATATTGCCACTAGACTTGGTCAAGCTTTGGGTGCTGAGGCTGGACTAGCTGCCGGACTGATTGCAGGAGGAGAGGCCGCAGTAGCGGTAGCAAAGGCTGAAGTCCAAAAGCACAATGTGTTGACCATGAGTGCTGAACAGGTTTCCGCAGTCAAAGTCAGTCTAGCTGAAATGGGCTCCACCAGCGGAAAAACATCTGGAGTCACTGCTGGAACAGAAGCAGGATCCAAAATTGACATTGGCAGGATTCTGAAGGAGGCCATAGATGGAGCCAAGAAGGCTGCAGAGCAGGCAGCTGCAATGGCAAAGGCTTCTGAGCAAGAGGCTGAGGCCAAGGCATTTGAAGAACTAGCCCTCAATGGCGCCAAGGAGGCTGGCCAGGAGGCTGGAGAAGCTGCAGCCAAGGAGGTCGCAGAGGAAGCAGCCATGGAAGCTATGATGGCTGATATCATCAAGATATGTGAGGAGGAAGGAGAGAAGAAGGGCACTGAGGTATATGGTGAGTTTGGTGCCAAGATTGGTAAGGAGGCAGCTGTCATTGCTGGTAAGAAGGCGGCTTCTCTGAAGATTCGTGAACTGGTCATGGCTGTGGCATCTGAAACAGGATTTGCCGCTGGAGGAGAAGCTGGTCTCCTGGCTGGACAGGAAGAACTAAAGACTCAAGATTTAAAGTCCATCACCAAGGATCGCGTGTCCGCACTCAGGGCAGCCTTTGCTCAGGTTGGAGCAACTGCAGGAAAAGAGGCCGGTCTCCAGGTCGGCAAACTTGCCTTCCAAAAGATGGACGCTCAAGCCATTCTCACCGAAGTGCGCGTGGCTGCCTCGGCCGGGGCTGAGAAATACGCCATCAAAGCCAGAGAGTTCTGCAAGATGTCTGTTAAGATTGCTGAAGAAGCCGGAGCTAAGGCAGGAAAGGCTTCCGGAAAGGATGCTGGTGGGGATGCCGGTGAAGCTGCAGGAGGGGTTGGCGGTGAAGAGGTTGGTCGTGAGGCAGGGATGAAGGCAGGACAGGAGATTGGGGGTGAGATTGGGGGTAAGGTAGGTGCCGAGGCAGGAGCAAAGGCCGGAAGGAAGTTTGGTCTTCAAGTTGGCAGGAAGGCCGGTGTGACAGCAGGAGAAGAGTTTGGGGTCAGGTTTGGCCGTGAAGCAGGTGGAAAGGCCGGACTGGTCGAGGCAATGAAGGCTTTCAGAATTGGAATCTCCAAGGAAAAGGTGATGTCGTTGAAGAAGATTTTCATTCAAGTTGGTACTGCAGCAGGCACTGAAGCAGGCATGGAAGTTGGCAAGGTGGAAGGGGCCAAGGCCGGTGATATTGAAGGTCGCAAGTTTGGCCTTGAAGAGGGAGCAAAGGCCGGCAAGATCGCAGCAAGGAGAGCCATTGCAGGCGAGGCAAAGGTGCTCAGGGCCATGGGTGGGGACGAAGGTGAGAAGCCTGGAGCAGAGGCCGGAGAGAAGGCCGGAGCTGAGGCTGGAGAGAAGGCCGGAGGTGATGAGGCTGAGAGGATCGGAGCGGAAGAGGGAGAGAGGATTGGTAGGGAAATTGCAGGAGACGAAGGAGCCAAGATTGGTAGGGAAATTGGAGCAGAAATGGCAAAGTTGGCAGGAGCCAAATTGGGCAAGAAGGTCGGTAGGACGGCCGGTTGCGTGGCTGGTCGCAAGGCTGGTAAGCTGGCAGCTGAATTAGCTGGAGAGACTGCAGCCAAGACCATGACTAGGGACAAAGTGGATGCTTTGAGGGCGCTCTTTAAGGAGGCAGCAGAGAAGGCTGGAGCAGCCGCTGGCTCCAAGGCCGGCTCAGAAGAGGCCATGCGGGCAGTGGCCCGCATCGCACTGGAGACTGCCGCCAAGGCCGCCCGTGAGAAGATTCTTGCCATGGCTTCCAAGGGCCAGATCAAGCTGTCCGCCACCTGGAAGCCGACTGCCCTCATCTCAGTCATTGCCAACAGAAGCGACCTGAGCGACTTTGACAAGATCAAGCTCGCTGCCAAAGCCAAAATGGAGGGCAACCTTAAGGAGCTCCTGCCGCAAAAGTTTGGCTCTTCCAAGAAGTGGGACGAGAAGCAGGATCCTCTTGCAGGTACTTGTTCCTTTCTTACAGGGGTTTAGCCCTATTAAACAATATCTTTACTCTTTCCTTCAGGCAAGCTAAAGTTCAGCGCTGACGGCAGTGCGACCGAAGAGGACATTGACCAGGAGAAGCGCTGGCAGACGGTGGTGTTCACCGACCTTCCCGAGGAGAAGACTCGTCCCGACCGACGCGGAGGCGTCAAGGACAACGTCAACTCCCTGCGAGCGAGATTCGAGACGAGCAACATGAAGGACAACGAGGCCTACGTCATCATGTAAAATGAAAAAAAAACAGGAATATCAACAGTCAATATTTGTACGAGTTAAGAGGAATATTTATGAAAGAATTGTGCTGAGAGAGAAGCAAAAAGAAGGAAATATTTTCATTGTGTACAGGGTATATCGTCTTCATTAATAATAAAAAATAGGGATAAAAATTAGTTAGTTTGTCTACTGGTTTATAAATTTCTTCCAGATTTTTTCTCATGGTGTTACAAACAGACCAAGTGCATTCTCACCATAAAAGCAAAAGGCCAAAACTCTTCAGTCAATCCGGGGAACACCTTATATTTGTTGTATTTTGTAAGACTCACAAAAACCTCAGATTAGCTAGAAGTGTCATCAATCAGGGTAATAATGGTTCGGTCGAGCTCTTGAGATATTATTGCAAACAAATAATTGTTCGCTCGTTACACGTTGTGTAGCAACCTTGATAGCAACCAAGTCGAACACTTTTAGTTGTAAGCTCAAAAAGCTTGAAGATATACGTGTATTTAATCGAAAAAAGCTTAGTGATATAGATACACCTGGTGCTGCTTTGCATATTGAGCACTTTTGAATTATATTGGAACATCCTTCCACATAAAATGAGTTACATTGGTCTGATCTTAACTGGAGCTCTCATAAGTATATTTTGTTAGAAGTTACATCTAGTATGTATAGTTAATTGATCATCATTTCCAGGTTTTTCAAGTGCAACAATACTTGACCCAGGTAAATATTATCCCATTATAATCCCTATTAATGGTCCTTACATTTAATATCCCAGTTCCCGTTCCCACCCTGGTCGAGGCCACAATTCCAGCAGATTTCATCTATCCTTTGCCTGAAAATTGGCTTGCTACCGATGTACACGCGATTGTAAGCAATAAATTCATTTCATTCAGTACCCTATCATGTTTAATGTGTTTTTGACAGGGTGCTCCAGAGCTCCCCATTTGTCAGACAAAATGCGACGTGCGCTGCGCAGGCTACACGAAATTCGAGAAACTCTGCCGCGGGAGACCGATCGAGACAACGAGTAAGAACGTTTACATTAATAATCAATGAGTAATGATACCATTTAAACTCCATTTTGATTCAGCTGACCCGACCACCTCCTTGTCGACGACGACGTGCCGCTGCTTCGCCAGCACTATTTCCGCCCCAGTGGCCGACCTCTTCTGCGGACCCAGACTCATGGAGTGCAGTGCGATAAACCCGCTCGTGTAGATCAGAGTACAGAATGAAGAATATAAATGACTTTTATTAATAGTCTACAAATTATCCGGTCGCCCTCCGTCCTTCACGGGTGCCTTGCACACGACGTGGTGCAAGTGCTTTCCCCTGCAGTTCCAAGCCGGGTAGGAGTCGTCTGCAGCGTAGTCGCCACCCCAGGCGCCCGTCACCATACTCATCGCGAGGCACCTCCTATCACCGTCACCCTGGTAGCGTCCGAAGTATTGCATGTGCCCCTCGAAGCGCTCGTAGATCCAATCCGTGCCGTCGTCCCAAGCATACTCGTTACTGCCGCCGAGCCAAATCCTTTTTGGGGGAGGGTTTGTTCCCTGGGAATACAAATGTGTAAAAACAAAAACGTACATAACAACGGGTGCCACAGTCGCGCATTTTTACATGCCAGTTTTCTCCTCTTTTTCCGAGAGAATTTGAAACGCTTCCGAGCGACTTTTTTCCCCGCACTTTTTAGGGGCCACATACTTTCAGCATGTTCCTCTGTCGCCTCTTTGCAAAGAAAAGGGTAGGAAAGTTTTTTTCAGGGTTCCCCTGCTCATTTCGGTTACCGATCTCGGTAACTTCTTCTTTTTTCCCAAGGGTATAGAGAAAGGGAGGTACTCTTTATTGCGAGCAAAAACAGTGACAGGAGCGACTGTCGGACGCAAAAACGGAAAAAGAAGAAGTTACCGACTTCGGTAACCGAAATGAGTAGGAGAACTAGAATAAAAAGCTGACAAATGTGAAAGATGAAAAACAAGCTTTTAAACACATGAAGGGGTGAACAGTTTTAATGGTTAAAAATGATGCACATCGTTAATTGTACTGCCAGGCGCTCTAATGCAATGCATGTAAAATCAGTATATATTTGGACATATTTCTGTACTAAATACTTGATTCTGTGACCCCTAAAATGCGCGCCGAAAAGTGGCGCTCCGAAGCGTTTCAAATTCTCTCGGAAAAATAGGAGAAAACTGAAAGTAAAAATTGTGCGACTCTGGCACCCGTTGTTTTTTCCGTTTTTGAGTCCGTCAGTCGCTACTGTCACTGATTTTGCTCGCTATGGAGAGTACCTCCCTTTCTCTATGCCCTTGGTACATACTAGTAGAACTGCTCACCATAGCGTGGTGGGCCCTCCTGGTATTCTCTGCAGTACATAGAACTCTCTTTAGAGATTAACGTACAGTGCGAAGACCTTTACGAACCCATAATAAAGTCCAATTCGACGTCACTGTGTATGGAAGGCAGCGTCATGTCGTGGAGGCCGCAGTATGTCTTGGCCTTTTCGTAGGTCCACGTTCCCGGGATTCCAAAGAAGTAGCAGCTCATGTGATAGGGCAGGTATTTCAAGGTGATGCCCATTCCCTCGCGGACTGGACAGCAGTCGCACCAGTCTTCCTTCGTGGCGTATTTCATATCGCAGTTGTGACCACCGTTCAGCGGGGGAGGGTTGTCGCATTTCCTAAAGTAAACAGCTTTAGATCACTTTCACATCATGTTCTTTTAAAAATTAATTTAGTAGAACACAACTACAGTGTATATTAGCTGTCAATACCCATGTTGTATATCTTTTTCGTGTCACCTTGTAAATGTCCTCTTCCTCATTCTCCAGCAATCTCCAACTTCGCAAGACTCCGTCTCAACCCAAGTACTCCACTGGCCATGAGTGGGGTTATTGACTAAGCGAGAAGCATACTTTATAATCGGGAAAGAAAAATACAAGATTTCCTCACTGTTGCAGTCGCAGGTTAGTGTTCCTATAAACCTGGGCATAAGTAAGGAATGAGTCCTACATATACTATAATTCCTGTAATAATAATAAATAATATCTTCACCCTCTGCCGCATTCATCGCAACCGCTTTTAAGATGCGAAAAGTAGTCGGCGCCGAACTGTGTTATCAAGGAGGAAATGAAGCTGTATTTTATCAAGAAAAGCTATAATAATCCTTACACTCTGTTTTCCGAAGAATGTTTGCGGAATCCTCTCCCCGAGGAGAAGTCCGGTTACCTTACAACCTGACTTCACTTGAATGGAGCCACATGGGAGCTGAAAATGTTAACAAACAGTGCATAAAGGAATTATTTTCGAGATTCTTTGTATACCTTATTTCCTCCCAGATCGTGTACTCCTTTCTTGATTCTTTGAGGCTCTTTGAGTAAAAAATGGGATAATAATATACATAACGCAATATCAGAAGAGTTATGCCATTCGTTCCCATTTACCGGTGACTTCGATGACACTGTTTCTGCACTCTGTGTCGCACTCCTCCCCCGGACCCGAGTAGCAGAGGGCGCAGTCGTTCTCCTCAGTGAAGGGCTCGCTGATGCGGGGACATCGAGGCACTCTGCGAGGGGTCGGCATGTCGGCCGTAAAGGCCATCAGCAAAGGAAGGAAGAAGAGGAACAGCAGGGTGAACTTGCCAGGTGGCATTTTGACGTCGACAATAGACCTTAATGTGATATTATTAATTTTAATTCGATAGGATCAGATTACAAATGTTGTGTGAATGTACTTAAAGTATAAGGCAAATATCTCCTATATATTAATAAATACATGAATGCCTTAATATATAATATATTAAACATCAGTACAGTGGAACATTAAATATGAGCCCATGTTTACTTTGTCTTCGGATGTCCGACATGTTTTACATTGGATTTACAGTATTTATGGATGCACTGTACGTACTTATGTACATTTTATGCTCAAATTTAATTATTTTATGTATATCTATGTAGGATTTATTTTGCCAAGGGTTCCGATAAGACTGTTAAGTTTCCTTCGAAGGCAGGAAGTGGGAAAAATCCCTGGCAGCTGCCTTCCTGTCCAGTAATTGTGTTACATTATCATCTCCAACATGTCCGTCGGTGAGAACGATGGCCCGTATTACGACAACGACATCCATGGCTGTCCAGAGACAGAAGAGACCAAAATAGACATCAACATGGACAGGTTGAATTCCTCAAAATCACAGGTGGATAACAATAGAAAGTGGCAATGTGAATTCTTTCAAGATTCCTTTCATGTAGATCAAGTATTCTCCAGCTCCTGAACGGGGAAATGCCAAATTCCACTCAGTCACAATCTTGCTCTTGGTTTGCATTATGATAGGAGTTTTGGTCAACTCGTGGCTCATTGCCAGAGACAATTCCTGCCAATCCGTCATCAGAGGAGACCAGACAAACCGAAAAAATGAGACAAGTAATTATGTTTAAATTCTGGTAGGAAGCAAACTGCCATTTAATATATAGGGACTTCTTCCAATCTGAAATTGGCCTTTCCTATTGAGGCTGCAGACTCAGTCTGGTCGGCCTGGTCATCTTGCTCAGTCTCTTGTGGAACCGGAGTCCGAATGCGAAAGAACAGCACCGATGATGATAATTGGGAACAGGAAGAGTGCGAGAGAGAAACTTGCACAGGTAAAGAAAAAGTCCTAATTATTTTTAATGTAGCAACAGGTGTCTCTTTAAAAATATTTGTTATGCCTCTATATATATCTTTTCAGGTGCATTGCAATCCCACGATACTAGGGCAAATCCTTATATCAGGGACTATGGCAGCTTTTTGGAACACTATTTTCAACCATGAGGCCAGGAATCGAGCCTGGACCTTCGCATGCATAGAAGTTTTTCGCTAACCATTCCGCAACGAGCTAGCGCTCTAAGTATCTCTTATACATGTTTCATATCATTCTTAGTTGATGAAGATTGCCAGAGCTACAATGCCAACCATGGCTCTGTGCCGTCCTTGGCTACACAATTCCAATACGTGAATCCACTGGGCTCTCTCACATCCTACAAGGCTCAGTGCTCACATGATGGATGGACAATCATTCAGTCAAGAGGACAATATGGAAATGCAAAGGATTTCTTTTACAGAGGGTGGGACGACTATGTCAATGGATTTGGGACCCCCGGTAAGAAATATATAAAATATGAGTAGAATCGTCTGCTCAGTAAGTGCTTCCCTAGGAAAGGAACATTGGCTCGGATTACAGCACATCCATGCCTTAACTTCTTCACATGCGTACAAGCTGAGAGTCAGTCTGGTGGACGCCAATGATCAGATTGCAGATGCATATTACAACAACTTTAGGTTGGATGGACCAGAGGTCTGGACTTGAACATAAACCTATTTAACAACCCCTATTTAACCCCCACTTGAATTCCCAATGACAGACTGGTTATACCATTCGCATTAGTGGATACCAAGGATCTGCAGGGGATTCCCTAAGCAGCCATACTGGCCTTAAATTCTCCACTAAAGACAGAGATCAAGACAGTTCCGATGGAAGCTGCGCCAACCTGTACAAAGGAGGATGGTGGTAAGGTATCCAATGTATTGCTAGAACTACTAACCGGGTAAAAATGCAGGTACGGCGCATGTCACTCTTCAAATCTGAATGGGTTGAACGAGAACGTTGCCAGCGTCAAAGAGTATGCCATCAGCATTGTGTGGCACTCATGGAGGGGACATCACCACAGCATGAGGAGCGTCAACATGGCTATCATGAAGAAATAACTAATTCTGTAACTAAAACAACTCAGTTTTGTATAGTACATGTCATTTTTGAGATAGGTTTATATACAAATATGAAAATTACACAGACAGGACTTTGTTTGTATCGTATATACTTAAAAATAACTGATTGCCTCTTCTCCCACTTTCTCAACGCATCCAGTGCCTCCCTCATATTCCATTTCATCAAGGTGTTCTCTGGAGTCCTCTTCTCGCTTCTGGGGGTATCCCACCGCCCGTATGTAGCCTAGAGATCCATAATGGGATTGTCCGCAATTCTGCTTCGTGTAGCGAAGGGCAGCGGCAATCTCCAGATAGCGAGAGTCCAAGCAGTAAGACTACGTAATAATATGTTAATAAATTACATTTATAGTGAGTTGGAACTTAGTCCGTAAAGTAAAAAAAACGATGACTTCCTTTTTCGGAATACACTGTTATCAGTGAAAAAAGAACAGCAATTGATTTTAACAAAATTAAAATCAATTCATATCAATTATTGCATTTTGATGCTTTGAAAAATGCGGACAACGTTATCCTGATTTAATCGCCTCTAACCGACAATTGGTCACACTCAAATACACTCCTTTTGATGCTGCTGCTACACATTTTGACATGGCGGAAGCGGCTTTTTGTTTGTTGTTGTTATTGTCATTCTCGAGTCGGATAATAAAATATATTAGTCTAAAAATAACTCGTTGCCATTAGTTCCGCCAGTGGGGTGACCAGACGGATTGGAAGTAGATTCGCTTGCGAATATCGCACGGCTTCATGTTTCATGCAGGATTGAATTCTACGTGTGAGGTGGATGACAGAGAAGAGGGTTAACGGTGCAAAAGTTGGGATAAAACAATTTCATATATTTCGTGTACACTTGTGCATTTGTATTACGAGTAAATATTTTATTGCTGCCAGCTGAGCTTGAATGCTGGAAATTCTGACTTTCTTGTTGTGAACCTGCAAAGCAGTACCTTGTCTCCTTTGGGCTGGTGCTGCCGGCAGTAGACGTCCAGGTCGCGGGCAGACTCGAGACTGCGACAGAACGTGGCCAGCGACAGTTTGGTGTGACAGGAGATGCACCTATACAGAGTATAGATGCAATACAATTATTAGTGGTATTATTATTATTATTGTTGTTGTTGATCTATTTACCTGAAGCATCCCGGGTGGTAGCTCTGGCCTGCCACAGGCTCCACTTTTTCCAGTGGGTAGACCGGCTGTCTGCATCTTGTGCACTGAGAAAGTGGGCCGCGACTCCGACGAATGGACCCAATCTCGGTCGCAAAATTCTTCTATAAAGAAGCAGACGAGTATGAGAATATTAATAACCAAAGATTTTGGAATATAGGTTCGAACTCATATAAATAGAGAATAAAGGATTTACCCTATACATGTCTAGATTGAACTACTCAAATGAGCATCTTTTTTTGTTTTCATCCAAAACATTTTCATACATGTAACAAGACTATTTAGAAATTAAAATATATAGTTAGTCTCACAGTAACGTACCTTTGGTGTTTTATTTCCGTCTTGCTCCTCCTGCTCTTGCATGACCACCGACGGCGACGACGGCCACGCCCGCAAGTTGGACAAGTTCTGAAAGCTGCTGATGAGGATCCTCTGCTGCTGGCGCTGCTCCAGAACCTCCCTGGACGCAGATCTGAAGAGAGGGTCAGCGTCGTCCTGGTCGTCGTCGTCTTCTTCAGAGTCCGAGGGCTCGGAGGTGGAGGCGCTGGCGGCGGCGCCGACGCGCTTCGTCGCCTTCAGGACCGCCGTCAGCTCGTTGCGCACACGCTCACGCTGGCTCAGACTCACCTCGTCAAGGATGATCTGGGGGAGGTACATTTTAAACCACTGTGACAGCAAGTAAATTCGGTAAAAGGAACCTTGTTTGGCGCCGGTCTTGCCGCCTGTTGCCACTGTTGCTTAGCCTGGGCGCCGAACCTCGTGAAGCTCGGCCTGAAGAGGCTCTTGCCCATCAGTCGCTGCTTGTCATTCTGAATGAAAGGGTTTTCACTCAGCAAGTGCCTCAGGCGAGACGAGACGGGGCTTCTGAAGAAGAGGAAAGGGGAAATTATAGATGAATGAACCGTAAAACTTATGCGTATAAGGTTTACGCATTGGAAAAATGCTGCGTAAAAAAGTAAAAACGTAACAGGAACTTCCGACACAATTATAAACCCTTTCAAGTAAGCAATTCAATTGCAGTACAAGCACCGTTAATATCTAAAATCTAAAGCATCACTGACATTTTGGGCTAATATACCGAATATAGATAGACTAAAGCGAGTGTAACACACAAGCTTCTTACCGTGTCTTTTTCGTTGGAGTCTCCTTTCCGTGAACACCACCTTGCTGCTGTTGTTCCTCCTCGTCTTCGAGTTCCAATTGTTCCAGCTGGTGAATCCTGGTGAGATCCGGGGTCGATCTGCTATTATTGTCCATCTCTGGAAGCTTCACTCCAATCTTGAGCACGCTCTTCGGGATCATCTTGACACCGCTCATGCTGAACGAAACACTTCTGCTGAGGGGGAAAGTTTGAAGAAGAAATCTATCAGCCGCTTATTGATCATTCAAAACAGTTGATGTGTTCCCATCATAACGCTATTTTCACTCAATTCACACGAGAGAAAGAAATGTGAAAATCTACTTCTTTTTGTTCAATGTTCACTCGCCTGGCTAAGCGATGCAACTGAAGACTTCTTCTACCGAGTAGGAGTGGTCGGTTCTTATTTTCTTTCTCTTCTTCTCAGCTCCTCCTCCAGGCCTTATTTTCTTCATATTTCGTATTTTCTGACCAACTGTCGTCTGAATAGAGTTAATAGCGGCTGAACAAGTACGGTATTACTCCGTAGAAGAAGAAGAAGAGGAGCTCCGTAAAAAGGGGGAAATTTAACTTTAAATATGCTGATAGTTAACGAATATCATCTCCGCCATTCTTTCATAAACTATTGGATACTTTTAATACGTTTCTGAAGCATCGT
>LR139470.1:0-39016 GCA_900659605.1 Tisbe holothuriae | reverse complement strand
ATATTGACATTTCTCTTATGTCGGTCAAAAGTATGTGTATCATCATTGTCCCTGCTGGCTTCTTGAGGAGTGTGAAGGAGCATTTTCGCGCTTCTTGCACATTGTTCCAAGTGAAATTAGAAAGTGACACTCGGGTGTGAAAGGAAAACTTCCCTTTGCAGCCGTGATATTATTTCTATCATGCAGCATTTGACCGTTGTTGCCGTTACGTCAGGAGAAGAATTCCTTTTATTTTTGTTTCGACTCTTACTTCCGCTGCTGCTGCGAGAGTATTGTATTAAAATCGAGCTGGGCCGGGTTCCTGAGGCACATTCAAACACCTTGTTTCCCTCTCATCCATACATTGCCCTAACACATTTCAGTGTCTGACCTTTAACTTGCTCTTTTTTGTCTCAGTGAGGTCAGTTTTTGAGCTTTATTACGCTGCAGCTGCTGCCGGCGAAGAATGACATGAGAGGAGAGAGAAGCGAGCGTCTCTTTCTCTGTGTGAGTTACATGGATTCATTTGGCCAAACCGTTAAAAGTATCACAGAACAATCCCTTTTATCTTTTCTGACCTTATCCATTGATTTTAAGTCTCTCTTGATGTCACTGTCTCCCTCTCTCTGCCTTGCTGGTGTTGTGATTAATGGCTTTATTGCTGCCTGGGCTGGCTTGGTCCCAAGAGATACTACTACAGCCAAGCCGGGGCTTCAGTGAGATTGACCGCTTGTAAAACTGTCCTGGATTAAAAACCTATTTTAACAGCCTGAAAGCCAATGAGAGATTCCCTAAATAGCATCAGGAATGTTGTGTGCCAGGCTGCTGGCTGTGCTTAATCAGCTGGCTCAAATCATGCTCCTCGTTGCAGTAAAAGGAACACCAAGAAAGACAGCGAGAGCAGTAAAAATCAGAGCTGGCTGCCAAAGAAGGAAAAGTTTACATGCATATATAGCAAGAAGCTGTCTCAGCTCCCAGTGTGTGGTTGCTTGTTTCCTTCTTCATCATCATCAGACAACAACAATGCGCAGCTGTCGTTTGTTTGCAAAGCTGTTTTGTGTATATCCCACCTTTATTATTGAAGAAGAAGGAATTGCACTACTGACGGCCCACGCTGTTTGGCAGTTATCTGAGCTTATCACATGCCAACCTGTTTGGTCATCCCCCCCTTTTCGCGACTGGCATCAAGAGGGGTGGGCTTTCGCTCAGCCCAGCCTGCTGCTGCTGCTGCTGCCAGTAAATAATTGACATTTTTCTAACGTCTTTTCCCAAAGCAATCAGATTTATAGCATTTTTGGACAGTGCAGAAGAAGAAGAAGAAGAAGCAAAAGTGTCTTTATAAGCAGCATAAGAAGCTTATGGAATTTACAGCCGTCCTCCTCCTTCTCTTCTTCCAACAGTCTTCATCATTAAATTAAGTTGGTTCCCATGGTCAAAGATTTTGAAGCATCAACAAGTAGATCACGCCAGACTGATGCCTGCTAACGAACTCAAAAGCTATAAAATAAAAGAGGGCTAAAAGAGCATTCTGGGTGTGTTTTCTGCCGACGACGACGAAGACTTTGTCGTTACTACTTTGGATACAAGGCGAAAATAATTTTTCAATGAGCTGCTCGTTTCTCAAGAGGCAATAAAAAGCAAAGGGGTTTGAAGGTGCTAAGGGCGTCTGAAAGAGGCCGTCGTCTAAAAAAGCGTTCAGATAACAATAACGATGTGTGTTTGTCCACTTTTTCAAGGTTAAGCTCGAATGCTCACTCATGCACTATTTCATCGTATCACTTATCAATTAGTTCCAGCCATCGATAGCTACTGTTGCTCTTCTTCATCTTAATTGATTGAGCCCCCCGCAGTGCAGCAGCTTTTTGTAGAGAAAAGAAACGGTCATCTCTCTCTCTATCCCAAACGGCTCTTCTCCTTAACTTCTTACGTCTATAATTCGTAATCATTGCCCTCCGTTGTGTCATCTTTTGACCCTTGTTTCCTGCGCGAGGGAAAAAAGACATTAAAAGTTTTGCTTCACAGCGGTGCGCCACCGGTTTTAGAAGAAGCTCAGTTTGACCAGTGGCTTCCGTTGCTAGCAGTAGCCTGAAATCAATTATCCCCGGCCAGGGGGTTCTGCCTGCTCCTTCGTATATATAGCAACATTTGAGCCTTGATTATTTTCACTGGTGACATTGCCAAAAAGAGATGAATTACCTTTCAGCGGGGAAATATTCTTCAGAAGCTCCGCCCTGAAAATGCTTTTTACGGGGACAAAAAAGTCAGAAAAGGCATAAAAAGAATAATGTCCATTCCTTATTGTAAACTGAATGCATATTGTTTGGTCTTTTCTTATGATTCAAATCTCCATGCAGCTCTGTAATCATCGTGATCATAGAAGGTAGTTTTCTTTCTTTAGCAACTTTTCTTTCTTCTTCTTCCAGTAGCTTGATCTTTTGAATAGGAATTGAAGCAAGCCACACTCTTGAGAATAAGAGAGAGAGAGAGACATTCCATTGGGCCGACAAAAGAAAAGTTTTGTTAAACCGCGTTCTCTGCTCATGTGCTTGGAATGTCTTTATGTCTTGATCTCGGCGAATAGGACTTTGATTTGGGGAAGTTGGGCATGCAAAATAGATTGATTATTGAGGGCAAAACATGAACTTTATACATTTCATGGTAATTACAACGCATTGCTCAGCTAATCACTATTATTGAACACAGTTGAAGGCGCTCCTGTCAAAAGTACCTAAAATCCCCACTCTCTCATTTTCGGATTTGTATTTTCTTAGCCACTGCGGAGCTTCTTAAACTCTGATATTTCCCAAACTGCCGTCCATTCAACAATGTGATTAAGTTACCTCATGTGTAACACGTTTTGACAAGCTCAGAGCTCTTGTCGACGGCCAGCAACAATAACAACAACAACAACACCCAACACGGCAGATAATGAAAGGAAAACAATCCGTTATCATTAAACAAAAACAATCAGTGACATCAATCCAGTTTTGCAATCAAGTCGCATGACTGGCATTTTGGAAAAGTCACCCGCAGCATCGAATTTCATTTCAGCTTCAATTCGAAATTCTGCTCACAAACCCCTTTCGAGCTTTCTTCTTCTTCTCCAACAAGATAGATGAACATTTTCTGCACCATTATTTGTTCTGCTCCCCAAAGTTTATTGAACTACTTCCAAGATAGATTATCGTCAAAGTTGGAGAGGAATTTGAATTGTGAAAGTCATGTCTGAGGGGAAGAAGAAGGAGAAGGAGAAGTAAGCCTCGATATTACATACGTCGGTGCGGTGCTATGGAGAGGGAAGCTTTGCTAAAGGTAGCCTTAGGTAGGGGTATGTTTAAGGTATACTGCATACCCGTATGTGGAATATCTATAATAAATTGCTTCTATGGCCAACGAGACTTGAAATGTGAACTCCCAGGAGAGTCGAGAGTTCTTCTCTTCGAGGGTCAGAGTAAAAGTTCTGAAACAAAGTTCATCTATTAAGTCTGCTTCAATCAGTGTCTTTGCTTCTTCTTCTTCTTCTCTCTCCTTGACGTGAATTGCGTTGACAATGAAAGAGAAGAATGATGCAAAACAAAAAAGAATTTGCTTCTTCAAAAGTCGAATGAATTGATGATCAGCCTGCGCAAAAAAGAGAAGAAGAAGAAAGAGGCGATTCTGGACCGTGTTTCAAAAGTTACTTTTTGACGAGAAGCAGACAAGAATAATGATAAGAAACGAAGAAGATAATATGGCCATGGAAAAAGTTTAAGCACACGAACTATAGAGAGACTTCTTCCGGAAATTACTTTTTATCGTCCATTCTCCTCGTTTCGATTTATATCCGAATCCACCGATCCGCCCCTTTCGATCAAGCCCGGGAGCTCATGGCAAAATATATACGACCCACTTCATCACTAGAAGAAAGAGACTATCTCTCAACTTTCATGGAATATCCCATCGTAAATTCATGGAACAATTAATCGCAAAAGGTTCTTTAAAGAACCCAAAGCCTTTTACGGACCGACGCGAAGAAGAAAGAAAAGTAATATGATTTGTCTATGCAGCATGTTCTTGAGACTACAGCGCCATCACCTCTCCACACCCAATTATAATTCTTATTTTCTGATAAATATGCTAATCAATTCTCGGTCTCTCGTTAAATGAGAAGAAGAAGAAGAATCACGACGATAGCAGCTCCGCAGCAGCATTAAAGATCGCCTATCTATTTTTTGAGATTGGAACTCTTTTTTTGTATTTGAGCTTCAATATGCCTCATAATTTATCGTCGACTAACCCCTCCTCCTACTTATGTTGATCAGCCCAGGCCAGGGTATTATTATTATATATTGTACTACAGGGAGAGACGCCCTCTTCTTATATGATCTTATAGCTGGAAAACAAGGTTCTTGTTAAGGCATCATCATCATCAGATCGCCCACAGAAGAAGAAGGGATTTTAAACGAACAATATATTCATGGAGAACTAGATCGGAAACGAGGCGATAAAACGTATATGGAGCGGGCGAACATGACATTAAATATGAATGTCTGCCAATAGAAGGGGAAAGTTTCTTTCGTTTTTGCACACACATGACCGAGTTCTCTACGGCGATGATTCCAATCTCCTATGATGGCAGATAAATTATGGGCTCTTTTCCCTTCCTTCCCTCTTCTCGTTATCACTTCATATCAACTAGGCTGAAAGTAGCCTCGTCGGCCAGCCAGCAGCAGGCGTGTAACTCGCATTAACCATGCATAGCTTAAGATAAAAAAGGGGGCGGTCACGGCCCAGCAGCAAAACAAAGGCGAACAACCATGTCGACGGATTAATTTTTCATACCCAGAGCATCATTAAAGTGTAACAAGCCCGTGTACTAATCGTATTCCTCCTCCTTTTATTCCAGGCACCCCCATCAACCGACTCCCAATCATGGCCAAGCAGGTGCTGGACCTGTACGAGTTGTACAACCTAGTCACGGCGCGCGGCGGCCTCGTTGAGGTCATCAACAAGAAGCAGTGGCAGGAGATCATCAAGGGGCTGAACCTGCCCTCCAGCATCACGTCAGCGGCATTCACTCTCAGAACACAGTGAGTACAATTTGGCGCCAAGGCAATCAATTTGGAAGAATGTCGGCTTTTAATTTGATAATGGCCAAGAGAGATTAATTTATCGCTTGATTCATTGACGTTGAGTTATGTTGTTGGCCGGATCACGAAGTCTGAATAATGCCTGTTTTTCTCATTTACTTCCTTCTTCCCAACAAGTGGTGGAAGATGATGTTAGCTGGCTCTAGCACACTTTTGCAGCTAGCTATGTGTGTATAAGCCAATTTTCTATATCACTTAATGAGATCTCTGCTGCTGCTGCTACTGGAAGAAGAAGAGGAGAAGGAATCCCCTTTTGTTCCACTAATGCAGCCAGCGCCCAAGAGAAAGAAAGAGAGAAAAGAATTTCTCGTGATTATAACAACATTGGATGATGAAGGATCTCTCATTCTACTCCGAACAATTGGCTTCACGTGCCAGCAATCTGGTCAGAAGAGAAGAGAACATTAACTCCAGCACTATTTATTGATCCTGCTGCTTCTCCATCATCAATTGTAGATCTCATCACGATGATTTGATGTGCTAATAACAATTGAAGACTCATTTTGGCAAATTGTTGACTTCCTGTGTGCATTGGCGAATAACGCAGACGTAATAATGGACAAGTCTCGTTGGCGGATAATAAAATTCCTCCCAATTTGTCAGAAGAAAATCAATCTTTGCAAATTTAGACCAGGGATGACATAAATATGAAGACACTTTAAAAGACTGAAATGGATGGCCTGAAAACGAACTCTTTAATCATTGCATCTGTCAACCCTGACAATCTTCAATTGGGACATTGAATGCACTTCTAAATCGATCACGTACGGATTGGGAAATTACATTTCTTCTCGATTCTCTTGATTGCCTTTTTGCCAAATTTCATTTTTGCATTATTCTTTCTGCACGGAATCTTTTTAAATTCGTTCGTTTCGCTTCATTGACGCTTTATGTTTGTTTCTATGTCACGTAAAGATGGAAAGAAGAAGAAAGACAAGCAGAAGGCAAAATGCGGTTTTAGCACAAATCTGGATATCACAGGGTGCCAATAAAGGCCGTACTAATAGCGCATAAAACGCCCTGTATAAATCTTGTTCTCGGCCGTTATTTATTGAAATAAACGAGCGTGTCTCATCCACGGCCATTACGCGCTATTAACGCGCCTCCTTTGTCTCGAATAAGACATCACGATCCGGCAGTGTATTATAACAAGATTATTACCTCCACATTTAAAACAATTGTATTCACGGACGTAGTATCATCAGTTCAATGACTCTCGTTCCTTTCTTGAAAATATAGGCATAAATCAGCCGTGTCTTTATGGCAATTACATTCGAAGATATTCTTCTCTCTCGGTGGAAAGACATTCATCCGAAGGGGAAAAGTAATAACAAGACACGAAGAGAGGCAAAAATTAACCAATAAAGACTTCCTCCGTCTCGTAGACGACGACTCCACTGGATGGGTTTGAACAATTTCTAATTACCCTTCATTGATACCACTCGAATACCACAAGATATATCATGGGGATATATGAAGAGTGTTGCGGCAGCGTTATGGTATATTTTCATGCAGGGATGCCATTTCCTTCAGCATTGACTATTCCTTTTTCAGTAAAATGGGAGTAGTGCATTGAATTAGTTTTAATATCTGTCATCCCTGATCTAGAGCAGTTGGAAGATGTCTTCTTCTTCTTTATATCGCGATTGCATGATCAAAGCAGTTTGAAAATCTAGCAGTTTGAAAGCCTGCACGTTTTCTCAGCAGCGAGAATTAAGACAAAACAACAAAACTGCTTCTAATATAAGTTGTAATAACGCCGCCGGTAGCAGGAAATTGTGCATTGAGCCTGAAAATATATCGGCGAGATATTGGAAGGAGAAGAGGGATCATCAGTTCTGATTGGCTGCTGGCTGGCCTGCTTCACTGCACTGAAAGGAAACACATTACGCTGTTGTTTTGATATTGCGGCCGAATTATGGCGGAGAGTCACGAGATAACATCGATACACCAGGATGGGAAAGAACTGGCAACAGAAAGCAATGATGAGAAACAAAAATTAGATAGAATGATATCTAAGCTAAAGGGCTTTAAACACGTGTCTGACAATTTTATAGCCCTTCTCCTATCCAAATACGACATCTTAACTTCTTCTTTCATTCTGTAGCTGTCATTTGAATAGGCACTTATCGCAGGCTTATCTGCTTGATCCCCCTTTCGGGGGGCCGCGACTTCTGTTATCATCATATGGACATGAAAACGGCCCCAAAGCAAGAGCCTTAACACCGTGTAAAAAGGGATTCTTCTCCAATAGAACTTGTTCTTGTAATCCAGCTCAGATTTGTAGGAGAAGATCAATCTATCTCTCCGCTGATGTCCAATTGAGCGTTTGAAGCCACATAAAAAGAGCGGAGCTGTCAAAGCGACATTAACAAGGGTCGATTGTACAAATGATTCCACCACTCTAATAAGAACATTTCAACATATTATATAGGAAACATCAACCCTGGCGACATAAAAGGGGAGCATACATATACAACGAACGACGACGACGACAAGTCAATTTGATTGAGGCAATAAAATATTAAGGGCCAAGTGACTTGGATCTCTTTGTAGCGAGATGAATGCAATAACGAGAGATGACAAGCAATACAGATCGAAAACACCTTTATAATTATAATTACTCTTTACGACCCATATCAGCTGCAAGGCTTGTTTGAATATAGCATCTGTCTTCTGTTAGAAACGATGTTTGATGTTAATACATTTATTCTAATTCCAGGTACACCAAGTACATCTACCCGTACGAGTGCCACATGAAGAACCTCTCCTCACCCACCGAGCTGCAGGCGGCCATCGACGGCAATAGGCGTGAGGGGCGCAGGTCAGGCTATGACAGCTACCCGCACCTATTCCCACCGTGTCCACCAGGAGGCCCCATGGGTCCGCATAGGCCCCAGATGCCCCTGCCCCCATCCAGTATGCCCCTGCAGATGTCGCCACTCCCACCAGGGCTGAGGCCAGGCATGCTCAATGGATCAGGGTTCCCAGGATGTCTCAGCAGTAAGTTAATATGCTCAGTCTAATTACATCGCCAGCTTCCTTCGTGTTTCATGCGTATTAAAATCTCTGTCGTGAATAATAATAATTCCTGTGTGGAGTTTAAAAGAGATACGCATACGTGCGTGTATATTATCTGCATGTATAAAGTCATAGCCGTAATAATCATAATAATAGTATGTGTGTGTGCGCGCCGTGGAGGCGCTGAAATTCAATTTTCCATGAACTGACATTAAGAGCAATAATTGAAACCATTTCCAGGCCGGGCCAGGCTGGCAGTAGTTTTAGTAACCCGAGCTGAGCACTCCTTTTAGCCCGAGGGCGTCATTGCTTTTGCTCTTGCTGCTGCTGCAAACACTCACATACCCAGGGCCCAACAAATGGGAAATGTAATAATAATAATACTGGAAGGGGAGGGCAAATAAGCATCAGACTCGAGAACGTTTCAAAGTGTATAATGCTCTGTATAAAAAGGGCGGCTTGTTTTCCGCGCCCTTATTTTTGCGCTCGGATTAAGCCGCTCGCATTAAGTCAGATGATGCCAAAACCTGCTTGATTATAGGGCTTTATGTTTCGTTCTGTTTGTACGAATGGCCGATATGGGCGCTTTTGTTGTTCAGACGTAATTCGTGGCCGTCGGCTTTCTTATAATAATAACATAACACAAGAAGAAAACGGTATCTAACGTAAGAAAGAATTATAGCCCATTTAAGATCTTGAGATAATTACAGAAGAGTATAAAAATGTAGAATGTACTTGCTTGGAATCTCAAACATTACGTACACCAATGTAGACCAGACTGGAGAAACTTTGTCCTTCTTTTCGCAGTTATAATGATGACTCTTACGGTTATTACTTGTTTTTAGTAAAGACGGGAAGTTACCTTCACACGGTTCCTTGCATACAGGGCTGCCAAAATATAGCATCACCTCTTTTAATCAGTTCTTTAGTAGGCTTAATATTCTATTTTAGAGTCGAAGTGTCAACCCTTCTTGCAGTGAGCATCCTCCCTGAAGACAGAGTCATTCCCTTTGCTCTTAATACGTCCGTAATTACTCTTTCTTGCAACCTGAGCATTACTCGCCAAAACATTTTTCCTCCTCCTCTTCCTCTTCTTGGACTTGTTGGCTGTAAAAGCTGCTGAGCCATTAAAACCAGATTGAATCTTATAACTTTCTTTCTGGAGGCGACGACGACGACGAATATTCGTTTCCCAGAGGACCACACAAGAGCAAGGAATGAGATGAACTAATGTAATATGAAGGATACAAGGAAACCGCTTTGAGGATTTTTTTTATTAATATATGCACAATATTTAAGGCATTTGATCTTTGTGTTTCTAGCATGCAAAATATAAACCAGTCCTACGTCCGTGTACACAAGTGCCCTGAGGCTCCTTCTCAAAATAGTCGGATTTCATTGGAGCCTCTCTCTCCTCTCTCTCTTCTCTCTTTTTTGCTCTTGATCGCCGTTTTCCCCTCTTCGCATCATCGTATAATGATGATGATGAAGTCCATATAATAATACGATGCTCGTCAGAATGGAGGCCTCTCATTGGTCCGATCAGCAGGGATGTAATAAAAAGGCTGGCTACCAAAATATAATGGCAAATTTCGACGAAAATGGGAGAGAGTAAAAAAATAATGCAAACTGATGCAGAAAGAAGGTGTATAGATCATGATGAAAAATATGCCTATGGCGAAATGTAGGCGAAAATCGTCTTTATAAGATCTAGAAATCTCCCAGCGTGATAGAGACGATTTTCACCTTGCAGCGAAATCTGCCCTTTCTTAAACACACACACGTCAAGCTGTTTAGAAGCTTTTTCTTCTTCTTCTTCTTCTTCTTCAAATCCCCGTCAATGAACGAAATGCTCTCGTATTTTGACATGATTCGATCTCTTCCAAGTTTAAAAGAACAATGTTGACATTTTCACAAGAAGAAGACGAGCGGGCTTAATATTATTCCTATTGCTAGCGGGGGCGAAACATGAGCCAAACTCTCACCTTTGAAGACGGGCAGAGCAGCGGATTCCATTGATGTTACTTCTTCTACATGCCGGCCTCGTGCTCTATACCGATGTTTACATAGAATTCAATCTTTTCCCCTTAATTCTCCTTCTTTCTCTTCTCCTTCATCTCCGCGGGGGCCGCGCACTTTTGACGATCATCAACACAAAACATGTTTAAAATGTCTTTTATTGGTTTTCCAGCGAGCCCACTGGGAGGCAAGCAGAGTCCACCCGGCGGTCCCAACCCTGGCAACAGTCCGCTGTCCGCACTTGAGATGACCCGGCTCGCCCTCTTCAAGATGTACAACCAGGCAGGGCTTCCACCACCACCACTCAGGGACAGCCCTACTGGAGGTAGTGGTGGTAATGGACTCCCTGGTGGGCCTCTCGGTGGCCTAGTTGGCCCAGACATGGGCCGTGTCATGGCTGAGCAGCAGGCCCGTGTCATGCAGGCAGCGGCCAAGGAGAGGCAGGCGCAGGAGGACGAGGAGGACAGGAAAGAGCGGGAGATTCAAATCTTGAAGGAGACTGCAGCGAGGTCGATTGCCGCTGCCACGCCCCCGCAGCATGGGCACAAGCGCGACCGGCTGGAGGATGATGACATCGCGGCACGCCCCTCTTCTGGGATGGATGGGCTTGCTGAGCGGTGCACGCCCCCGCCCATGAAGAGGGAGCGGCATGAGTCCGAGGGCCGGCTGGGCTCCGGCAGCAGTGAGCGGGGGAGCAGTGAGGTTGGTGGGCGGGTCAATGGGAGCCCTGCGGGTGTGGTTGGGGGCGGGGCAAACATCCGGATATCGAGTAGAGGTAAGCAAATTATTTAACTTTTTATGAACTTGATGACAATGGCTGTCTTCTTTATTTCAGGCGAGTCTGGCGACAGCTCTTTGGTCGTCTCCCTCGAGATCAACTCTGTCATGTACCAGGGCGTGCTCTTCGCCCAGCCCAAGGCTAACAACTCAAATTCCAAAGACAAGAACAGCAGCAGCAGCCCAAACACGTCGTCCTCGGTGTCGGCGTCTGTGGGCGGGTCGGCGGCCACGCCCCCGCCCGCAGCGGCGCCCATGCTGCCCCCGGTCAGCGGGAGTGACAGCGAGGAGAGCGCCAGTGCAACAAGGGTGGCGGAGCCGGAGGCGGGAATCGTAGCCTAACTTATGGCAGCGTATTTAGAATATGATATAATAGAGTGATGACTACTACGTATAATAGAAACTATCGGTGTTATTTAAGAATATTTCGCTCTCTTCTTTGCTTATATTAGACGCATTCTCGCAATTTATGTCTAGCAGTGAACATATGTTTGTTAGAACTCATTGTGAGCTTATGAAAAGAGAAGACAAAGTTACCACAGATTTCTGCTCCCCAAAAACGTCGTGTAAGATAGAACAGTGTGTTGTTACCAGACTAGCACTAGAATGCGTTTTCTGTGAAAATATTAATGTTATTTACAGTGCTGTTTATCTATGACATTATGTGGTAATTAATTGGTACATAACAGGTGTTGAATCACTTTTGTGAAGGTAGCAACTCGTATAGTAAGCGTTTTAAATGTCTTAAATAATAACATTCACTCGATCTCTCCTTTTATTTAAGATTTGGACTTTTGCTCCATTTTTCGGGTTTCTTAAGAGCATCATTCAGCCATTGAGCAGCTAATATACTTCTACTACAATGTTATTACACACATAGATGTTTACAAGAAAAATAATAATAATTGTACACTAATTGAGATAATTACTACCGAACACTAAAACCAATCCCGAGTAGTAGAAGAAGAAAAAGAATAAATAAAATGCCATTTGTTATAGAAAAATAACGTTTTGTGTTTTTGTCCACGTCTTTTTCATTTATAACATTGCTTTTAAAACCATCCAATAAGCAATTAAAACCGGCGCCATTTCCAGCCATTATATCATTCTTCTTCTTCTTCTCCTTTCATCTCTGAGAAGCACGAAATGTAATGATATGATAGCCGAGATGAAACATCATCCGACGACGACTGCTACTACTTTAACTCTACCTGCGCCGCGCTGGTTGGCTTATGGACCTCGTTGGTAGCAATCATACTTCTCTTTCTCTTTCTTTTTATATATGCGCGTTCATCATGAGCGAGCAAAGACAAGCAAAGAAGCCTCATTGCAGACAGACAGTTGCCTGAGACGGGTTTCTTGTAGACGACAGTTAAATGTGGATTATGTAGGCGCTGTAGTTGTAGTTGTTTGAAACCGGGTCCGCATAATGTACCTCGAGGGGAGAGGAGTTAACGAAAGGCTTCAATACGAAATGTCAGTGAACTATTTATGAGTCTTTCTTCTTCTTCTTTTGAAGAAGAAGAAAGGTGGTTGCGGTGTGGCTGCGCGTTATTATTATTATATGCATGGTAAAGGAGGTTTGGAATAATCGAAGAAGACAAAACTCGCATGAAGATATGTTTACATTGCAATGAAGGACGGATTCAGGTTGACCAATAATGTCGCAAATCATTCCCAGGGGGTAATAATAGGGTTTCTATATATTTGGAAATTATCTGGAAAAAGAGGTGTATTGCCATTTCTCCATATGTCACAACCTTGTACAGGGTGGGTATTAATATTGTACAGGTAACAATCAAACCATAAAGTAACGAAAAATAAGATATGCATAATGTTTTCTGAAACATCAATACAGGGTGAATGTGCACTTTTACTAAAACGTTAGTGGTAAAATGATCCCCCTGTACTTTTCCTTCCATAAATTCCATCTGGCCTCGTCCATTTATAAATCTATTTCCTTCTTGTTTGTCGAAATCCTGAGTATGTTTTGTGGGAATGTAATTTCGCCGCCGCCGAAAAAGAAATCACGATCTAATAACTCACGGCGAAAAGTAGGAGGCGAGTAGTTTCCTGCTGCTGAAAGAAAGCCTTGTACACAAAACTTTGATGGATGGCACTCGGGAGGCGATTATTACTATTAGTGCCATTACGTTATTATACTTGCTGAAAACGAGATCTAATTTTCAGTACAACTGATCTATGAAATATCAACGGAAACATAGCTCATTGTCCGAATTCACACGTGTAAGTCATCCTAATCTCTCCCTTGCCATTAAAACAATTCGATGAATGTCCAACAACGTTCATCCTCTGTAATGTCTCTGATACGTGTGCGTGCTACTGACCATTCAGAGATATATCTGCATATAGAGCACATCACCGACCTCGTAAACAGCGTTTCTTCAGGTCTATGGTCATACCATTGACGTCGTCGTCGTATAGTAACATCTTCCTTGCTTGGACAGCTGCAGAATTTCCCAAACGCCGATCGCTGGACCTACACACACAGAGAAGAGAAGAGAGAGCATTAATCTCAAAAGTTTTTCGGACAGAGATAGAACGTTAGTAGTAGGAGCATCAGCGATGCTGGGTCAGAGGCCACTAAAACGAGAATTATACACAATATGTTGTAATGTCCATTTGGAAGGGGATATGCCAAAGGGTTAAAAGCACGTACGGGTATAAAAAAGGCTTACTTCACCAATCGAAGAACATTTTCTCTTTTGTCGTTTGAAAATAAAGCCAGCCCCATAAAAATTGTCTCCTACTTTGCCGCCAAAACATTCCTTTCCCCGACAATTTTCTCTCTTCGAATCAGCAGCGTCTCTCTCTCTTTTTATAGGATTGTCTCCGCCTAGGAATGGAAAACGAACCTGCAGCAAGGGCAACAACAAAGGCAACGGTGGAAGAAGAAGACTGATTTATAGCTCGGTGTAAATATCGAACTTTTGCCCAAGTAATGACAGCATAAGCACGAAACAATCGGTGACAAAAAAGTAGGAGGAGGGCTTTTACGTTTTTTGACCATCAGATATTCAGCCAACGACAATTTTGGAAGAGGAAAAATTGGAGGCTTGATGATTAGACAGCTCGGCTCAAAAAGCGCCGTTCCCCGCCTACTATTAAAAAGTTTCGGCGGGAAAGAGGGAAATGCTCGTTTTGTATCTAATGACTCAATTTTCAGGTGACCCAAACATTGGTTTTACCTTATATTTACAAAATATGACAACAATAATTAAAATATATCCGGTAGAAATCCGTCTGCAAGGAAGATGTCGATTTCCTGCGTAATTATAACTCATTATGAAGTGTCTGCTGAAAATAGCTTTCACCTTTTGTTCAATTAGAATTAGCAAGTTTATGTGTCGGGCTGGAAGGGTTTTTAATAGGGGACGACCTCAGAGAAATGTCGGCAGATATTCAAAACACTTTTGGGGGCAGGAAATTCGGGTCGATGCAGAATGGCTAACCGCAGGGACGATCCCGACTAGGTTACAGTCTACAATACATATTCTTTAATGAGTGTTTCTTGTTTCGTCGGGATTCTTAACTCAAGCCGTCCTATTTTCATCGAGTTTGCGGTAATTAGAGATGCCGGAATTAGTGTGAGAAATGTGTCGGAAGCTGAGCTCAAGAAAGATAAAATAATTATTATTGCTAATGGTAATTCTGATTTTGCATGAAAAGGAGAAATGTGTGGTGGCAGAAATGCATGAGAGAAAGTCTTGAAATAATAATACTTTTAAAAAGAAGGAGAAATGTTAATTACAAGTCATCAATATAAAAACGGATAGAAGTTATGGGTCTGTAGAGTGGTGGAAGCTATAACTTATATGGGATTAAAAATGAAGCCACTTAATTTCATGCTGCTATCAGTTCTGATCGATCTACTGATTTTTAATTGGAAATATTCAGTGGCAGAGAACAAAAAAGGGAAGAAGGAGGAGGAGGTCCAGGCTGGTGAGTAATTGGAAAACATTGGGTCAATGCCGCACGTGCTTCGAAAGAACGAGTGTATGATATTAATATTGGAGTAGAATCAGACTGTTCTACACATGGATAAATGGTGAGTGACTATTAAACAAAAGACACTATGGGGAAACAATTTCTCTCGTATGACTAACTGTCTGAAATGGATTCAGTGCTGAATTAACTGTGTTAAAGATAACATCTCCTGATTCCCCTCCTCCCTTCCCCCGGGGGCGAAATAATTCTTAATCGCAGCCAATTTATTTGATCGTGTTATAATTGATGTTTTCAATCCGTGGCCGTTTTTCCTCCTTCTTAATAATCCCACGAGCCAAATTTGGTGCTTTAATTGATAACAATCTCGCACATACTTTTAAGGGGCGAGATATTAAAGAGAACAAAAACTCGCATTAATAATGGAAACTGCTTCTTCAATGGCTGTGTTGTTGTTCTAGTTGTGTGTCTATTATTACACATGGCAAGAAAGTCGTCGTCTGTTCATTTTGCCTGCAAGGTTCATTGGCGCCGTCGAAAAACGGAGATAAATCAAAGGGAGAAATTGCCCCGGAAAATATCAGCCTTCCTTTTGCTACGTGTCTCATACACACATGAAAATAGATTCTAGCTCTTTTTCTCTTCTAGTAGACGGGTTAATTTAGGCCTGGAAATGACTTCAATGATTGACAATAGCTCCAATAATCGTTACCAGAAAAGTATTTATTGTTTTAAAAACGGTCAGCGCATCTTCTTCTTCCCCCAACAGCTTTTCCCAAGCTCTTCTCATTTCTATTTCTTCTTCGACCTCAAAAGGCAGTGACTCAAATACAATTATTTTATTGCCCTGTCTCAGTACAGCAGCGCACTATGGGTCCAAGAAGCCAAAAGGAGACGACGATTTTTATTTTTCTTCTTGGCGGTGAGAGACATTGACAAAAAAGAATCTTCCACGCCCACTTTAAGGAGAGAGAGAGAGAGAGAGAGAGAGAAACAAAAACATTGACCGGTATTAAGTACTGACTTTGCTCAGTACAGTATTATTATTTTATGACATTGGAGACTAAACATTGCATTGGCACTTAATAAAAGACGTCATGTTTGTTTAAAGGAATGTAATGCTAATGAAATCCTGAGCATTTCTGTGCACTTTAGATCTTTTCCTCTCATATCTCCCTGATCTTTTTCCAATTCTAGATATATATTTTCTCCTCCATGCTCAAACTGTGTTCCTTACTCTTCTTCTTCTCATGTGTACATTGATTGAGAGCTTGTAAAAGTGTCGTAACACTTACAAAAAGAGAAAACTGACAAGGGAATGAAACTTTGGCATGAGGAAGCATGGCATTAAATACATCAGATTAAATCACTTTTCCTTAATTTTAATGTCCTGCTCTAACGTTGTTGCCTCTTCTTTTTTCCGTTGCCCAATTGAAGTAGCTGGCTGTCGATCAGCATGGGGTCTTGATGGTCAAGCTACGGTTGTATTTCTTCTGTCATTTCTAAAGATTTAGACGACGTTGCTTCAAAAAGAGAAAGAAAGAAAAGACGCTAAATTAAGCTGGAAATTTCTGTGCGAGATGTGCTCAAGATGATTACAAGAGAAAGAATGATGCATAGAGCTCAACAATATAGAACATTTTTACCTAAAATTAGGAGGAAATACATCCATATGCATAAAGTTTACATAACGTTTCTGTACATCTTTAATTAATTATATTAAAATGAAAAGTATCTAGGATATTAACTATAGTTTAAATGGCATAATGTTCAATTTAGTATCATTGATTGTATAGTCTGTTTTCGTTACTTCTATAGTTCTCCATATCTATGTCCCCAAATATAGCGTCGTCCCCAATGCTTTCTCCAAGAGGCAACACACCGCCTAGCCAGCCGCTGCAGGGCACGCATGCATGGTCAGTTGACAAAAAAGCGCGCGAACGCGGGGAAAATATAAAACCAGACGCCAAAGCTTCTTCTTCTTCTTCCAAGAAACTAAGGGAGAAAACTTAAAAGACTTACTGGTCGTATAGTTTTTGTAGACTCATTTTTTGCGGCCAAAACGAACTTTTTAGGGTGGGGGATGATCACCAAATGTGTCACAGAATATTGGTTTCGTTTGCCAAATTTTAATGGCTTTCTATTTTGTGACGAAAACGAAACATTTGGGATTAGGGTCGAAACGGTTTTCTATAATATTACTACAACGTTCAAAAAGCTCTTTTGGATTTAAATATTCATAATATGGCATGTAGAGCAGTCACAGCTACACATTTTATGGCCTTTTGAATATGTCCGTTTTCCAGAGCTGGCCATAACTTTGAATCTGTCGATATAAATAATTCCGTTTTTGGATTCTGAGCTCTCTTTGAAAGGAATATAATAAACCGCATGAGGTTTTGATGCCTCCTTCGAAGAAGATGATGGTGGGTGTGCAGTGAACGAAAGAAGCACGTTAAGGACGTGTTAATATGCTATTTAGATTAAAAGAGTAATGACTGTATTGTATAACTTAAAGTACCCGCATATAAATGGAACTGTCATCCTGCGCTGTTGCAAAAAGAAAACAGCATTTTAAATGTCAAAATGTAATTTTGTTCTACCGCACCCCGTTTCCAGCCTGGACTCCCCGCCGTTCCCAAGATTCCTCTTCGTAGTGTCATTCATTCTTCATTATGTAAATTTCCATTGACAAATGTGCGATCGAGGTTTGAGTCTTCTCGGCTGGCCAGATATCTCGATGCACTAGCCAGCCAGGCAGGCAGGCAGTCTTGGTCCTGATTTAATGGCTGAGCTAGTCACGTGCTGTGCCCGAATGCACGCTGAGTCGAGACAAATTTCCCAGGATTTTATATCAAGCTAACAAAATATTATTCAATTGTTATTCAACAGGGATTTTCTTCCTTTTCTTCAGAGGGAGAAAAGAGCGTTCTTGGGATTCCAATGGATTGTAAATAGTTGCTGCTTTGCACTTTGGAGGTTTATGGCTCTTCCAAGATATCGGAATGAAGAGCTAGGAGGAGCTTTATTTGACAATAGCTCAATATGAGTCAGTGCCAACGCTGACCCTTGTTACACTGATGATGCTTGCAAGTACTCTTACACTTCCAGACAGGAATCCATTTCAGACACACGTTTGATCTCGAATTCCAATCGAAATGGAAAAATGTAGTGCGAGTAACAGTTCTATATTTTATCGGCAGCATCCTGATTTGGAGATAAGGCAACTTCTTCTTCGTCTTGCCCGTTTTATAATTAATACTCTCTTGAAAGCCAATTCAAAGTCGTCCTAATTTACGACCGCTTGGTAATTGCGATCATGGAATGTGTGCCAGCAAGAGTTATAGCGGCTAGGCCTCCCTCCCGTTACACCTCCAATCTATAAAAAGGCATCGTCTAATATCCGTAATGGTGGTAATAATATTAATAACATTGATGAAGCGATAAGCGGGATGAGAAATTGAGTCCAATCAGGTCTCTCAACCCACCCGCCGGAAGCTGAATTCCTTTAATATTTTATGCCCGGCTCGTGATCGGCTCCCTCCCAAGACCTTCTCTTCAGTGATATAAAGCCGTAATCATAAAAGTGGCGCCCCGCCGAGGATGAAATGATTCCTTCCTCTTCCTTCTCCTGAGCAGCAGTGATTCAAACCCGAGATAAACACATGATTCAAAATGAAATTGGAGAATGGAAGAAAGAAGGAGGTGTAGGAGATATGCTAAGAGCTCGCTGAAGGGCATTATAGTCCCATAATAGCACACTAGATATATTAAGAATCTTATTATCATATTCCCAGACCATAACCATTGTGCAGAATGTAGAGCACAGAACCGGAGCTGTCAATGGGCATCTCTAAAGTTGTGTGCGATATCTGATGCCTCCGATATTCTTCGATTCCTTCTCCTCTTCCCTCAGGGCTCTATCATCATCACATTTCGCGGTTGCATCCCCCGTCATTTATATACCTCAGCCCACCCGTCGCGAGCGTGAAATAATTTCAATGAAGACGTGGCGTGATGATGAAGAAGAAGTTGATGAACCCGTCGACTTTGATCGTGATCGATTTTCTTCCTGCCCTAAACCGTGGTGGTAATTATTATGATTGGCCCTCGAGCAGCCTACTCTCGATCACACACGTTTAAAAGAGCATTTATATATTATTGCTGGGTGGGGCACACACACAAGAGAAAAATATGTGCCAGTTTTTGGGATGATTTTTAATCTATTAGGTGAGGGGGAGTAGGAGCTAGCGCGTAAGATATGCCATGGAAAATATTCTAATGCATTGACCTCCTGCGCAGAGAACAAAGACAGAGAGTGTGAGCAGGACGGTTTGCTCAGCCATGTGTTTGTTTTTAAAATATCCGACCCAAATTATTGAACATGGAGAAATTCTTCAGAAAGAATGAACATTGATTGATAGAAGGCTGGTGGAATTTCGATGCTCGGCGTTTTACACACAAAAAGGGAAATTCTCCGACGCGCCCATTAAGGAGAGGTTTCGAGACTGCGCCATTCTCAGCTTATTCCGTCATATTTCTCTTAATAAGTGTCATGAAATGAGACTGCATTAATAATAATAGGCACGTTTATCCTTTGGATCAAAATCTTCTCTATTCTCTGCTTCTATTGGCTGAGTGATATCTGGACCCCCCGGCCGGACCGAGGCCATAAAAATACCTGCTGCCAGCTCCATTCAATCGGCCAAGGCGGACAAATCAGAAATCGGCGGGGGATCAAAAATCATCTTTCTTATTATTAAGGCGGATGAGACGGACGAGTCTTATTGTATTCTGGGACTTGGCTTTTGTCAAGGCATCGTTTTGATTGCAGTGGAATAATAAAAGGGTGAGTTACGGCCAGTTTAAAAGGAATGATGTGGGTACAGCCAGTGCAAAACAAGATAACTGTTCAAACTTGTATATAATTTTAAAAGCAATATCACTTGTACACTGATTCTAAATATGCGTGAATGGAATTATTGTGCATATAATCTCTATACAGTAATCCCTGCATGACATTAAAATTGTGACATCTTCGCTGATAATACTCTCTCCATTCCATGCATCCTTATACGAAGATGGAATATTTTAATATTGACTTACGACAGACGTGCGCAACATAAAACCATTCTGACAGCCATGAAATATGGACGCGTATTAATGAAATTCAAACGGAGAAAGCGAGAATGATAATAATATTATGTCATAGTATGTACAGTTTATTTCATATCCTCGAATTATATAGCGAATTGACAAAATGCATTTTCAAATATTATTGTGATTACTCGTGATTTGAATAACAATATTGTGGCTTATTCTTCTCTACCTACATTTATCGTATGTGCAAGAGAATCATTATTATGACCTACGGTTGGAGTAAATTCGTTACTTGTGCATGGTTATTATAGTCGTCTTAAAATGGCATTCTTCTTCAATGTATTCTTTGTCAAACTTTGGTTGCTGCGTTGGAAATAACAACATTTTATTATGCGCAATTTTGGTATATTTTCTGCAGTGATTACATTAGGCTTTGAGTCTTCGTCGTGTATTTTGCGGTATTTTTCTGACAAAAAAGGAAACAGGTTTTGGGCATCAATATATTATTTACTTATTCGGTAATAATAATGTCTTTAAATGTGTTTCCCTTTTAGGCTCGTAATAGATTTCTATAAAATTGAGTTTATAAGTAATAATATCTACGTTCAAATCTTCTCTCTGTGTGTTTCAAAATGGGATACAAGCAGAGAGGAAAATATGTACACAGTACACATGTGGCCTTAAATAACTCTACAATTTATGGGTAATAGAATAATTAAAATTGATAATTAGACATGAGGAAAATAGGACTGAATGAAACTGATTGAGAGATGTTTCCATCAAATAATTAATATTATCATTATTAGGTGGGACTTTTTAAATCAAGACTGTAGTTCTAGCACGTTTTTCTATTCTTTGTCTCTTTCTTCTTCTTCTCCTCTTCTATGAGGCTGAGCGCTGCGCTGCTGCCGCTGCCTTGGCCAACTGCTGAGCAAAGAGAACTCCCTGGTAGTTGATGCCGTTGATTTCCATGCTGACCACCAGGCTGCTATCACCGCCAGAGCCATCTATTGGGAGAAAGAGAAACTAACATTAGAAAATAGTCCTTAAGTATTGTAAGGTTAATTTAATTACCTCTGCTGGTGATCTTAATATTTGCTCCAGGCAGTGCCCCGGCGGAAATGCTCTTCGTCTTGTAGCCATTGGCTTCAACATCAGCACCGTCTTCAGCGGCTACAACGTCATTGTCCACCAGAGCAGGGCTGGAAGAGTCCTTCCTTGGGCTGAGGTACGCCTTCTTGGCTGGGGGCGGGGACACGCTCCCATTACGCTGCCCTGAGTGATTGTTTGGCACAACTTCCTCCTCCTCCTCCTCTTCGTCCTCCTCCTCTTGGTGGAGTGGTCTGTCCTCAGCTGGCCGCTTACGGTCCGACGACGACGACATGAGCTCCTCCTCCTCGTCCCGCTGCTGGATGCGGTCCAGCATCCGCCGCTCCTTCTCAGCCTGCTGCTGCTGCTGCTGTTGCTGAGCCGCTGCAAAGATGTCACTCGGCATGCTGGGTAGGCTGACTGGGATGTTGGGCAGGCCTGGTGGAGGGGCGCTGTTCGGTCCGCCAGGGGCGCTGCTGGTCTGGTTGTACATCTTCCAGAGGGCGAGACGGGTCATCTCGAGTGCGGCCATGTGTTCATTGCTGGGTGGTGGGGTGCCTGGAATGAATGAACAAGAGGAAATTAAGCAAGATCAAAGATCATCTAATGATCCTCCTGAGATTATTGATAGTCTCAGAATATGATTATGATTATCCGATAAATTGGGCAGAAATGATCTTTTTACTCTTGCAGGAATTCATTAGCCGCTTCCTCAGTTCATTCTCGAAAGGGACCATAAATCACGAGGGCGATGATCAGAATATTGAAAATTGAAAGAATAAGGCGCGGTTTACGCTTTGCAATTGCAATCTGCGCGCACGCAGATATCATTTGCGACAATGATAATTATTTACTTTTTTTCAATCGCATACTGATGATACTTAATGAAAGGGCGATCATCGGTTCTCGGTCGAAATTGATGCCTCCCGGGCGGAAATATAAGCAGCGTAATTGTTTCGTGTATCAACGAGGTTTCAACTCGAGGAAACTCCCACGTTTAGAGAATAATAATGATATTCAAAGTGCATACGAAGAAGGCTTTTAAAGGCAGGTCAGAAACTCTCTCGTTTCAAAAGAGATTCATTGTATTAAAAGTTGGAAGCAATTTATATTTCTGGCACTGTTTATAGCTCTTATAATGGATATTTAACCCTTTCTTTTTTGCTCCTACCAGTGGCGCCACCTCATTAAAGAGAAGTCTTCTTTTTCGGCTCGATTTGATGCCTGGGATCGAATGACATGTGAATATGCAGAGGCAAAAAGTCTATTTTGGGTTTTATTTATATTATTTTTGCTTCTGAAGCGGCCGGAGCGGTGAGTGGAAAAGGGTTTATGATCTCTTGACATGATACAGCAGGGTTGCCATTTAACGTAGATTTACTAGCAGTGTTTATTGAATATATAGCGTATTTATCCATCAAGTGGCAGCCCTGATTTCTACTCAAGTGCCAAGATGAGAAATTGAACTTTTTCTTTCTCTTTATACCCATATTATATGATGAAATGAAGACAGAAAACGCTCGATTTATTGCGTCTAATTCTTTTTTGCGGTGGTAAAAAGGGTTGATTGAGGTCTAAAGAGAGAAAAGGGCTTCTTGATACACTCAGATATAACGTGTGGTTTTGCAGACACTGGGTCGTATAAAGCTGGCAATCAAAATTAGAAACCGCTTTTTGGGCCATCACGACAGGAGCCAGATGATATTATTATTATGACTGTATAAAACTCTTTTTTCTTTCTCATTATATAAAGAATTGATGCTGCAATAAAAGGGCGCAATGTGCATAAAAGGGAGCTTCTGAAGGGGGCAAAAACTGTGTTTAGGTCAGTTCTTCACCCCACGGGATATTCCAAGTCAATTAACTTGATATTAAGATGAGTTTGGATGCTGATGAAAAGCTTGACAAGTTAATTACGGCGGTGCCAATCAAAGGAGGACGAGATGTGTAGACACCTAAAGCTCAGCTTTTGAAGGGCATGAAGAATGTTATTATCAAGAGAAACAAAATGCCCATAGTGGAGTTTTATGGTCTTACAGAGACGTATTTGTTTTCTACTCTGTTATTAAATCTTGTTTTAAAGAAGTTCTTCGTCTTCTTGTCAATCAGATATTGTGTGTAAGTACTGAAGAAGAAAAACTCATTGTTCCATGTTTTCTCCATTTGTGGAAATTGTTTTTCAGGATGATTTATGGGTAAAAAACTACAAATGGTCGAAACAAGAAAGACATATATTTACAATGTGTTCCTCTTCTGTGCAAAATTACGTCTGTCTGTTAAGAAGTAGAACGCAGAGTGGATGTAAAGAGTGTTTAATGTGACCTCTACGACCTTTTCCCCGAGATAGAAAGTGTAACTTCATGCACTTTTTGTCATTTGCATCTGCCTTAATTTAAGACCCGTTTAGATTACCGCCATAAAAGTCTTCTTTGCACATAGAATCCACATTTAAAATATTCAATTAATGTCGAATGGCGTTTATTTTTTGTCCGTCTGCCGCAAGGTAAAAAACCTTTTTACGAGCCGTAATTATCCCAAATTAGACTTTTTTCCCCCACATAAAAGTGAAGAAGTTATATCACATTTCCTTTATTATCATAATGTGAAATGCATTCGGACATAAATCAATCTAATCATCAAAATAACGCGACCGCAAAATCCTTTTTTAACTCCTCCAAGCGTTGAAAACCTTTTTGATATCTATTCGTTTTTATAGCGCCGGAAGGAGTGGAAGAAGAAGAAATATATTCATTGTTTCTTTCTTTGCATGATATTTGCCAATACGGCACCTTTAATTTTTATTGGTATTTTGAACCCTGCAGAACTTTCTTCGTCTTTGCCACTTCCACCGTTTCTTTGTTCATGCAAATTAATTGCCACCGTCAAATTCTCTCTCTTTTAATTATTCTCCTCACCAAATTAAATTCAAGCCTCTCTCTCTTCCAAATATAATACTAATTTCATCCGCAAATTCCGCTCTAGAGCCCTGGAAACATTATGCGGTTTTGGAGGGGAAATTAATAGCAGCAGCAGCAGCTCAGCCACTTTTACCATTTCGGGGACTTGAGATCATCATACTACAAGTTTGTTGCTCCCAAACACGCTCCATGATTATATGAAAAATGTGCCTTAATTTGGACGTGAGTTCAAGAGAGTCTTCTTCACTCACCAGGGTGGTTATTGCCGCCGCCGTTGCTACTTCCGTTGCTCAGCGGCTTCATGTCGCCGGTCATGAGCGGCATGGGCGGCCGCGGCGGGAGCGCGCCCGCCGAGGACGCGGCCGCGTTCATGAAGGAGAAGCCGCTGAGCGGGTGGCCGCCGGCAAGTGGGTGGTTCGGGGGCAGCCCGGCGCTCAGGGCTGAGCCGAGGTCTGGATAGGTGCCGTAGGAGGATCGGCGGCCCTCGCGCTTGTTGCCCTCGATGGCCGCTTGGAGCTCGTTGGCATTGGAGAGGTTCTTCTTGCTGCACTCTAGTGGGTAGAGGTATTTTGTGTACCTGAATATAGGCAACGTATTAGTACAACATAATGTGTAATTGCACTCTTTGAGCTTACTGTGTTCTGAGCGTGAAAGCAGCTGATGTGATGCTGGATGGCAAGCCGAGCCCCTTGATGACCTCTTGCCACAGCTTCTTGTTGATGACCTCCACAAGGCCGCCGCGTGCAATGACTAGGTTGTACAACTCGTACAGGTCCAGCACCTGCTTGGCCATGATTGGCAGTCGGTTGATGGGCGATCCTGTAAAAAGAAGAAGAAGAAGTATGTTACAACTAATAACGATATCTCACACTCGTTAATTCCTTTGTTCACTTTTTGATCGTAGGTGTTTTTATTCTCGGTCTGTGGAAGTGAGATTGATTGTCGCGATGACGTAAAAACAAACTTTGATCATAATGTGAGAATCGCGTGATATCCCGGAATTATCTAATTTGGCGCAAAAAGAGGGAACAAGAATCATGTCGGATCCCAATCTATCGCTTTTTGATATAACAGTCGGCGGACAGACACATTAATGCGATAGTACATACGCACACACAGACATCGCTTCCGGAAGGAGACAGTGGAAAATGTTCGTCAATCTAAATTTGGTAGACGACGATCCAAGAAGAGTGAGCTCTTCACCGGAGGGCGTAATTGATAGTCGAAAAAGTAGCTCAAAAGTTCATTAGCGATCGGAGCCCGAACAGGTATAATTTCTGGCAGTTTTCAAAGTTCCATTTTTATCATTTTCGAGATTTTTATATCTATAATTATCAAGGGCAGAGCTTCTTATGACTGCATGTCACGTTGACCGACGACCCTGTTAAGGTAAGAAAGAGCCCGGAGCGGAAATCCGAGAGTAGGAGG
Organism: Tisbe holothuriae; assembly: GCA_900659605.1. NCBI lineage: Eukaryota > Metazoa > Arthropoda > Copepoda > Harpacticoida > Tisbidae > Tisbe > Tisbe holothuriae. The sequence goes on along the minus strand of LR139470.1, from coordinate 13,590 downwards.
AAGAACGTATTATATCAAGAATAAGTAACCCCTTTATTTCAGCTTAATGGCCCGGGACGAGCTGGAGAGACCCCTCAAGGAATGACGAGTGAATTAAGAAGGAGCTTCATATAAAACTGGCGAGTAGAAGAATATCAGCCCCAACTTTATTATAATTCTTTTCATGAGCTTGCTCCACTTCATTTCAAATTCAAAGCTCGGTCGGTGATCCTTCTTTTCTTCGTCCTCCTTGAAGCTTAAAAGACGATCTAGATTGATTTGATTTTGTTCCTCTTCTTCAAATTTCGCCGCCGCGGAGGAGCCTCCAGGGATTTATATATTTATTATTCAGAGCACATTATTAATAATACACTCTGATCCGTGTCTAGTGGAAACGGTCATTTTAACAGTTGTTTTGCCCACCGTCGTTTTTTGTGTCTTGTTTTATTCCCCCATGATACAAGGTGAGATAAGAGCGGAGAACAAGATTTGGCCGCCGCAGGAGCATCAATTTCAACCCGCAGAAAAGAGAGACATGAGACACACACACAATATTTATTCGTTTCTTCTCACTTTCAAGAAAATGCCGACATGGGAATTGAATGGGGTGAGGAAAAGTATGCGAACACATTTATAAGATGTTTACAAACACTGACCTCATGTTCTGCACTGAGTGAATTAAACATCTTCCTCGATCACTCTCTCTCTCTCTTTCTCTTTCGTTTTTGTCTTCTAGAAACGTGATAAGACTAGGCTGCTGTTATGCATTCAAATCCGAACTCAATATGGCTGCATATGGCGATCCACCCGCCCGATCTATATTATAATATCAGGACCGATGAAGGAGGAAAGAGCGGATATTGGGCAGCGATAAGAAAGAAGAAATTTCTCTTCTGGATTAAATTGAGGCGTTATCTTTAACAACAAGAAGATGATGATGATGGCATGAAATGTGGGTGGCTTCTTTGATCAAGCTCTCCTTATACGTCAGTGGATTCGATACATCCATACGTCGTTGATTCTCTCACCGGAAGTCATCCCCCGATGCAGCTTCTAAAAATAGTGATCGACATCGTGGCGTCTTCTTCTCCGATTTCAGAAGCATCGTCGTCATCATCATACGAGGAGCTTCAATCGCGTCGTCGTCGGAAACGAATGTTGTTTATATTCGATATGCATTCTCCTCCCCCTCCGTCCCCTCGTCCGATTGGAGTTATATTGATGCGAAACATATGGAACATGTTTACAAGCATGCGTTTAATACAGCCAAGAAGAAAGCATCTGTTTTGTTGCACTCTTGTTTTGTTTCGGCACATCGATCAAAGATGCAATGGAGCAACTTCCGATTTGGCTTTTGGACATGAAGTCAGAGCATTGCTTTTAAAACCCTTGAGACAGGAGGAATTTGAAAGGAAGGAAAGAAAGAAAGCTGATCTGGTTTCAAGGGGGTTGTAAGTGCAAGGTTGAATGAGGGATGCCATTATCTAAACCTTAAAGCCTACCACATCCGATGAGATCAGGTGAGAAATTGAGTCAATGTGTCAACCCTTGATCACCAGGGTGCTCTTATTCGCATTGATTCTTAAGTGAAATATCTGTTCAGCTTCAAATTCACTTTTTCTAATCCTTCTAGCAGAACTAACACATCTTCCCCGATAATACATCAACAACAAATAGCATTGACATATTATCCCGGCTGATGATGTCAATGGCAGAAGAAGAAATCCCATGTCAATGAACGATGTTTTCTCTTCTGTTTATCCAATAATCGTGGGATCCACACACACATGAAATCGAGCTATTGGCAAAACAACAACTAATGATGTTCATATGTGGACCGATTTATAAACCCATTTCAATGCTCTTTTAAAGCTCTTCTTTCGACGCCCCGCTGGCTTCGTTTTTCTGACTGACTTGGTTTCTTTCTTGCTGGACTCCCGTTGCTATCATAATGGATATATCACACCGAGAGGGAATCAATCTTTTTAACAGGGGAATATGAGGACTGAGGAGGATAAGTGGGTGTGGGATTAAATACGTCAAATTGAGACGGGGGAGAAAGTGTACTGCCAATGTGGTTACATATATTAGAAAAAAATAATAAGACAAGTATTAAATAAGCATCCAAAATGCATATTAAAGCCTTGTGTCCAATGGAATGTGAGGGTTTTAAATTCTTGAATTATTTATTGGCTCTGCGGGATCAAGACTCGGGAAAAAATGTCAATTTCAAGAGCTGAGACTGCGATCAAAATATTGTCATATGGAGATCTCTCCAGGGGTGCCATAGAAGTATGATAATAGGAGAGTTATATGCCCGTGGATCTATCGAATAAATAAATGTCACAAGTATAGTATGTCTAGAGGACATCAAACTTGGTGGGAAGAAGTATAAAATGGGCCCCGCTGAGAAAAATATATTCAGCGTCTTGGAATAAAATGTTAAAGGCCTCGTGTTTAATATTGTGTTATAGAGTGTTCTTCCACTTTTTGCCCCGCAGGTAAAATACCACTAGGCTCAGAAACCACAGTGTTATTGACATATTAAATTCCAAGCTGCTGCTGCTGTTTTGCTTCCAGCCCTTTTGACGAATGGTTAATAATAACAATAATAAATGCAAGGAGAGCGTTTTTCACACACGAAAAGAGTTTAAAGCTGGAAAATCAAATTGAAATTGCACGTCCAAAGATCCCAATTATAAGCACTATTCTCATTTACCTTTAGGCTCTTAAAAGATCTCAGTTTAGAGTAGACTTGCAATTCCATGTTCGACTTTCATTTCTGCAACCTATGCCTTGAAGCTGGAGAGAACAGTTGGGTCGTGTGCTTTCCGTAAATGAAGTAAATTCGCACTCGCAGCTTTCCGTAAATGTCATTGCAAGTGCAACAGGGAAAACCTCCTCAAGGCTCAAGGCGAGAATAAAAACGAACTCTGGTTGTAAGCTGTTTTCTCCATGTTGTTTGTGCTTCTTTTTACAACCATTTTGAATTGCAGTAAATTCTGGTGTTTCTTTTTCTTCTTCCTTTAAATGCTGTCAGAAGCAATTATACAAAGCAGGGCCTGTTTGTTTCTACCTTTTTCATTCTCTTTAAGCAAAAAAGAAGTGGATTTTGTTTTAATTGAAATGGAAAAGGAAACGAAATATGGCATTTGTTTTAATCACCTTAAAGTGTGCATATATCATTTTATATTCAAATATTGAAGTTAAAAGTCAGCGGAAAGCCGTATCTTTTGTTTTTCTACTTCTACATATTTTTGAGCTGATTTAAAAGCTCTTCTTTTCTCTCTTTCTGCAAATGACATTCATCCATTTGAGAGTCAAAGTGATAGATGATGAGAGCGAACCTTTATCGAGAGAGGAAATCAGAGAGAAAAGAAACTCGATATTACAATAAAGACAGAAGGCCGACGACGAAGAAGCAGTCATTAGATAGTTCAAACATGTTTCAAAATGTTGTTTGTGAAACATCAAAAAAGGAAAATCAAGCAAGAGTCGATTTGGCTCACTCGACCCCAGCTAAGATTTTTAGATCAGTAAGCATAATGAAAAATAAATTATCAGGCTTGTGGTCAATGGCAGGGATGCCATTTTGTCCATTTGTGCAACTCCTGTAAAGTGCTTGAACTTTAAGAGTTAGTCGATAATCTGGCAACCCTACCAAAAAGCAAACACATTTTCCTCGACTCTATATGATTAATTGCTCTCTACCAAAAATTAGAGATGAAGCCACGAAATCGAAATGCAAGAAAGATAAAAAGGCAAAAAGATCATTAAAATGCAAAGCCTTGAACTGAAGAGTAAAGTAATCATAATACGTAACATTGCAATTATTGCTTGTTGTTTTTGTCCACTTTTATACATTGCTTGTATTAATTTTGTTTTTGACAAAACCGTTGGGTGGCCAATAACAAAATCCCAATCTTTATATTATTCCCCGTAGCTATTGTTGATCCCAAAATCTTGATATCTGCTCCTCCTCCTCCTTCCAAAGCATTTATCACTCACGACTATCGTTTGAAGCTTCTCCATTCACCTTATAAACACATTTTCCCGTATGAGCATAAAAGCCTCTCTTTTCTTCTTTTGTGCGATATCGAAGTAAGGTCATAAAGCGTTTTCTTTCTCTCTCCAGTGATCCCCCATTGTTTAATTCTTTTGCATAGAAAACCTTCCTCCTTTCATTAACGATATTCCCAGATTCCTTTTCGTATTATAAGAAATGATGCCTGGAGGGGCTCCGAAGGTGAAACTATTTCTCCTCCTTCAGCTGATTAAAAAGGCATTTTATTGACTGTAAGGCAGCCGTGGGGCTTGGAAATAGCTGAGCGCGCGCGCGTGTTTAATCAATCAGTCTGGCGATCATCATTTAAATTCCTCTTCTTACCTCTTTTCTGCATGTAAGTGAAGAGCTCGTCCAGGAAATCCTTTCGCTTTGGGTTGTCATCGATTTCGTAAAGCTGCAAGTAGAGAAGAGAGATTATTTATTACAACAGGGCTTCTATACACGACAGTTTTGGAATACGAGTCTGATAATCCCCAAGGGCTTCTTCGTCTTCTTCTTCTAATTCCTGCTCAAACTGTTGATTCAAACGGTAATCCCGTGCTAATATTGTTCTTATCACTTTTGTGTTTTCAGGTGCTTCGTAAAACAATAATAATTCTCCAATTTCATATCCCGATAAACAGCAGCCAGGAGGAGTGTTTGTCAAAAGATCCCAAGTGGCTTTTTGATGCATGGCGGGAAGTCTGAAGAACTGGGTTGTTGCAGCTTTGCAGACCCCCTACGAGCAAAAAACGTGGTAGTGGTGTCTGCATGGAATTTCTCCCACCATCGGGCAAGAAGCGGCAGCGTGTCCAGTCTTTATAGCGTGAGAGAGCTTACATATGAACCTTAACATGAGTACAAGACATGTAAAATAGAGCCTATAGTTTAAATATTAATAGAAGGTGAATAAAGAATATTAATATTGACTATAAGAATGCCATTTTATGCATTTTGAAGGGTCCGTTTAGTGTTGATAGAGCTCTCTGGACTCTCGTTGTCAATCTTGATTCTCTTTTGTGGAATGCAGATGCGAGCGAGAGATTTCAAGGAAAAGAAGAAATGCAGAAAAAAACTGTTGCTTGTTTTTGATTGACGGATTTTTGATATTCTCATTGGGGGTTCTGCAGAGATCGAGAGATGATGGCTTTATTAATATTTTTGCTCTCGGCGGAAAACAAAAGATTCCAACTTTCTCTCTCTGTGTGATTAATAAACGGCCTCAAAATATAATCGGGGTGTCCAAATATAGAATCTGACTTGTTCGTCGTCGTCTAAATTCAGACCCTGTTTCCAGATTAGACTTTATAGATTGGAAAACATCATCAACAAAGTTGTTAAAATTTATATTATATTGGAGCCCAAAACAGGATCAGCAGGAGAAGGAGAAGATTATTTTGCCTTTTATATCAGCACACGTTTAGTTTGTATTCTCGGGAAGTATTAAAACATTAGGGATGCCATTATCTTCACAGCTCATAAGTTCGTTCGCTATAAATTCATTGCAATGGCATTTCCTGTCGCTATAAATTTGATATAAAATGACTCAATTTTTCACCAGAATTTAAAGCCATTAAACGTGTTTGTAAAACTCTCGCTCGGGGGCATCAATAACTCCATTAATTATCTCATCATCAAAAATGCACACATCGATTAACATCAAAAGATCATTAGAGCGAAGAAGGAAGAACAACGTGTGGATATCTAAGGTTACACAATGACTGAGTCACTCCATTGAAATTTATACAAGATCAAATTGATGATGTTATACAGTGAAGAGTAAACGATGTCTTATATCATGCTTAAACGTGTTACGGGAAGGAGGATGATGCAGCGTTTTATTGTTTTTATCCCTTCTCTTGCGATCATTTGTCAGTGGAGGTGTTTTCGAGCTGCATTGGCCACGCACTTCTCCTTCTCTCACGTTTATTAGAATAAAATTTAACTGTGGCTGCTGCAGCGCATTCCATGTCATTTCGTCCAAAATTCCTGCATTGCTAATTGAAATAACTCAGCTGGGCTTTTCTTTCTGAATAATGGAGAGAGAAAATGATAGATCAAGCGAAATGGATCATATGGTTTAATATTTAAAACATTCTTCGGGATAATTTATTATTCAGTTAAGACTTGGACGACGTTTTTAACGATTCATGGTTGGCTAAGTGTGTGAAATCGGCACACAGGCGTGAAAATCGCGGACAAAACGACGGCAGGGGGTTCGAATCCCGGAACACAAGTCATTTTATTGCCCAACTGTGGACGTTCTAAATGGCAAATTGCACGCTTTCCCCAACGGGCTAGCTGTTAAACAAACATCTGTCTTGTGCCGTGGGCTATTATTACTATGGGTCCAACACCTTAATAAAGCCAACGAGGGGGGCAATCAAACAGCATCGTTTATCCCGTCAGGAGCTGGTAACGGTCGAGCTCGTGCCAAGGTAGCAATCGAGATAGATAAGCATCAATTTTCATGAGGTAGGCGTCACTTGGGTATTTATGATCAGCCATTCAATGTAGTAAAAAGAGCTTTTTATTGTGCGACGATTCTTCTATCTTGTCTCCTCTCTTCTCGCTCCATCCATCCGTGGCATTGGTGAAATTCCAACAGGTCTAATCTCAAAGTTTAGAAATCTGTGCTCCGAGATGTAATTTTTTGATGTCTCTTTCTCTCTTGTTTTTCGACGCCACACTGTGAGACTTAAAAATATGGCAACAATAATAATACTCTCTGCATTCCTCTGTAAACAACGGCGATAAAGAATGGCAATCAAAAACGTCCCTTTCGATATTAGCTTTTATTAGCACTCTCTCTATCTGAGCAAACAGAGTTATCATGAAGCTGTTCAATCAAGTCGTTCATTTGCGTCATCATCACATTATAGATGGATCATCATTCTCATCAGAAAGGGGATCCTATAACCCCCAATCTGTCTCCCGCGTAATTTGACAGCAGACTTGTTCTTAAGCCATCCTCCACTCGGAGTAGAGTGGTCAGTAGAGCCTCAATCAAAGCAAGAAGGGCTCCTTTCTACTATACGACGACTACTCAGTCTTATGTACACAGATTCACTGCTGCTGTCATATCAATATCAGTTTCTGAAAGGAGTAGATGCCCTCTCTCTCTCTCTCTCTCTCTCTCTCTTCATATCAGTCAATGTGAGAGTGCCTTATTTGAGTCATCACATTAGATGAGATATAAACTAACACAAAAGGCGGCAGGCGCTCAAACAAAGAACCATTATCAACGTCAATATACGTCGATCCGAGGAGGGAGTCTGTGCTGTGTATAGAGGAGGCCATTATTAATCCGCGGAGCGTGAAATATCTTTGCAAAGATGTGTAATTGCAATGCCAATAATAACTCGATTAGCAGACCGTGAACAGTATAAATGCGATATAAAGCCTTCTTTCTTTTAAGACCAGGCACGTTAAACCCATTGAGGAAGCTGCTGTTATTATTGCCATTATCATCGTCATGAACTCGACTGATATGAAGACTGAGCTCGTTCGTCGTGAATTTCCATGATCATAACTGCCAACTCGGCTTATGATATAATAGGAAACTTCCTCTCCGTAATGGCCCGCTCTCATTTGACTATCATATTATTAGACTTACTTTTTAAAATGAGGGAAAGGGAAAATATGCTTGGTTTATGCCGGCTATGATCCTTTCTCTCTTTATATTTCTCCACCGCACTCAGTCGTTCAAAGTAGCAGCAATAATATTTTTGTTTCTTTTTCTCATGAAACTCGATTGCAAGCAGCGAATTGTGCAAAATTGCTGATAATTACAGGCTTCTCTCTCATTTTACCAGAGAGAAATTTCCTTCAACAATAATCATAATGTTATGCACCACTGTCGTCGTCGTTACTTTATCTACCCGAAATAGCAACTACTCCCGGAGTTTTTATTGCCATTATTTTTATGTTCCTAATTTTCTCTTTTTTTCTGTGACCCGATGTGTCTCAGCCATTCGTCATATCCGTGAAAGAAGAAGAAACTGAAACTATGTGAAATCCGTTGCAGGAGAAACTCCAAGACTAATAATAATCGACACATCTGCTTCTGAGTAAAGAAAAGGCCACCAGGGGTCAGCGAATTTATATTAGACGAACGACAGCAGCAGCGGTTACGTTATCAAGGAATAACTCTGGTCAACCCGAGTCCTGTTACGAGAGGAGGTGACATAAGGTTGACCTTTTTGGAGCTGAATATCGAGTTTCTTCGCCATTCTCCCATGATACGGACTCTATGTATGCAATATATACCGTCGATTTTGTTAATGAGAAAAGGATTATCACTTCTTTTCCCCTTATTCCTACGTCCCTCGCTTTTTTGTCCATTAGATCGGCATGTGTGTTGTGCATTCGGCTTAATTATTCCATTAATCCGCTTCATTAGAGCTTCTTCATCATCTCCTCAATGGATGAACAAGATGAATCATGTCAGATCTACACTCAACTGACCGGTTTCCTTCTTCAAGGATTTATGAAAGAAGAAGAAGAAAGGATTTGTAGATATAAAAGCCTGCTACTCATATCATCAGCTCTAGTTCCGATATATTGACGTCGGATATCTTCTATCTCTCTCGTGCGCTGGTCCATTTTCAGCTGGAATGAAAGCCATCTGGTCAGTTTCTCACAGAAATAAAACACGACGGACTGTAGAGCATGTGGAAAGCTGTTAAGGGATTTGCGCTTATGAAGCAGCAGCATTTGCAATCCTTTTTTATCCCTGAAAGTGCTCTGGAGGGGGAGTAGAAGAGATTGTTTTATGGACGTCCAAATTGATGTCTCAATATCATGTTTGAACCCGTTAATAGACTTGTTCTTCTTCTTCTATATCCGTGGTATTATAATGGCCCTTCTTCCAATAGAGCTTCTTCTTCCTCCTCCTAATGTCTTTAAGTAAACGAGCTTGAGGAAAGAGAGCAGGCTATCTAAACAAGCTGATCAACTCCCATGGGAAAATAGAGGAGGAGAAGAAGAAGAAGATCCATCTATCGAAGAGGAAGAAGAAGACCATAGATTATCAGCGGCTATATCCTTTCGAGGCCAAGTCGATTTACTACCGCAGTTAGACTACGATCTAAAAAGGTGGATATTGAGAGAGAGAGGAGGACAGGGTGGTCAAGGGCTCATCTATATTTCTGCTTACTAAAGATTCCGTGTTAGAAAGCCCCACCCTGTACTCTATACTCCTACTTCATGGTTCCCCCGTTCATCAGATTGTCATTAGCGCATTGCGCATCACCAAACGGAGAGGAAGGAAGAAGATCAACACTGTGTAAATGATGTTGTAATGCAAGCAGCAGAGCAGCAGCAGAAGCATCTAGACCATCAGATAGGGGAAATAGAAAAAAGGGATCATTATCTCAAGGAAAAGAAGAAGAAAGCTGAGACAAGATTGCGCTTGCTTTCGTTTTTTGTCCATCATTCAATCAGTCCCCTCCAGTCCAGGGATTCCATTGTCATATACAATGAGCAAACAGACTTTACTTAGTTTAATGCACATAGATAGAGCACACATTGGCATCCCTACGCTCCCCTTTCACAATATTAAGATCACACACAAAAGCTGGTTAATGTTTTCCCAAGGAAGAAGAAGAAAAAAGTTTGCCCAGCAGCTTGTGTCACCGACGTGTGTTTTTGTTTGACCGTCTTATAATTGAATCTCAACCCTTCTTCTCTGCTTACTTTATGTAACCTCATTTCCTCCTTCTCAAGAGAGAGAGATAATGGAAAGTTTTGACGATGGAGAAGGAGACATTGAAAGATGCGTCTATTCACTCATGCAAAAACGACGGGAATAATAAAAGCTACGACAGCTCATTATATTCAGTGAAGGAGAAGAAGAAAGCTTCACATCTGGTGGTGAAGAAGCCACATCAAAAATAGCATTCATTAAACTTCGTCGTTGTCTTCTTCCGGAACATCATTTGAGCAACTTCCAGGTGCAGCAGTGATAATAGGAATAATAATGCTGCTGCTGCTTTCTCTCTGGAGGCAGCTGAGCAACATTGTTCTTCATCCTCCTCCCTAGAGAGCAGAGCTTCCGAAGAAAAATCTCCTCCTCCTCGTATAATGAAACGTTCATCATCGACTAACAACAGATTTTCTCTTTCAAATAGTTTTAAAAGTCTTTTTGATGCCAATGAGTCAAGTAACGACTGCTGCGTTTGAAGGCGGAGTTCGTTCTTCAAGTTCATTTGTCTTTGTCACATGATGCGCTCAGCTCAAGAATATGATAATCAAAGCATGTCTTAATGTCATCTGGGTGTGTGTGCTCTCGAGTATCAAATTTGAGGGAACAAAACAATAACAAGTTCATTAGTTCTATGAATCTCCCGACGACGACTCTGAGAGAGACATCTTTTTGATATTAATCAATGCAGCAATGTTGGCGCCAGAATAATGTTTCAAACTCGGTTAATGGCCTGATATCCAGTTTTTTCCGAGGTAATTACACATTGAGAATAAATGACTTTTTCTTCCATGCTGCGGTTTTGATACCTCCGATAGGAAGTCAGTTTGGAAGAAAATCCCAGACATTTTAATCACGGGGAAATAATTAAGATTGTTGCGACTGCTGAGGTTTTGGGTCATTGGAGTGCAAGTGAAAATGATTCGATTTCAAGAGAGAACGGCTCGAATTACAGCAGGAGGAGAAATTCCCGTATATATTTATACTTGACCTCTGTATAGAGGTCAATAATTCACCTCCATATTCATCTTGATCTTATATTGCACGCACATCAAAAAGCGGATTCCGACCGTTATAATTAAGATATTTGACTCTCCCCAATATCGAAATTCATCAGGAGTCGTCTTGGGGGGAAATATAAATTTAATAGGGGAATCGTCGTTTTCAAGATCTGAGCAGCTGAAAATCTCTTGCAATCAATCAAACGTGAATCCAGAATTGAGAGAGAGCAGCTGAGATATATATGAAAATGAAGAGCTGATATTTGATACGTTTATAGTCGATGAATTCCCCGACGGCGGAAAACGCGTCGCCATTGTGCGGACTCCATTATTTCTGTGCTGCCATTGGCTCAATGGTTTTATAGAAAGCAGCTTTCTCTAATGGTTATTGTAGCAATGAAAGCTCCTCCTCCTGTTCTGTTAAAACCTTCTTCTTCTTCGTCCTATTATCCGCATGGCCGTCACGAGAAGAAAGCAAGACATAAATAACACCTCTGATCAATGTGTAGCAATGAAGCATGCGTGTATACGACGAGAGAAGAAGAAAAGAAGTTGCAAGGAGGCGAAATTTGGACATGGCCCAAATCTATATACGAGGATTGTCGTCGTCGTCGTGTGATTAGTTGCTTTTAGAAGAAGCTTTGTAACAACATGAGGTATTGTAGTGTAGAAGAAAATCTTTCTCGGATTGGAAAAAAGCATTCACTTGAAATTCCAGTGAATCATTATTTCAGGGGAATAAGACGATCTCCTATTCTGGGACACATGTCCGTAATAATTGTATTGCGATGATTTGAACGGCCTTCAAGAACCTTTGTCTAAATGAGGAGACTTGTACTTGTTCTAATTCTCAGGAATTATGTATTTGATAGGGAAATAAGAGTTCAACATACAGCTATAAATAGGGCGTGTGCACTTTGAGAAGGAAGTACTGAGCTATTTATACTTTTGATATCGCAGCACCCCGGCATTTTATAGAGCTCTACTAGACGACGCTACATTTGCTCGCCAGATAAGCATTTGGACTTCTTTCTTTCTCTGCTCAAGCATCACATTTCCCAAGAATTGATAGAATATAAAAAGAAGGAAGTGGAAACATGATACTCTTAAAGTCATTGTGATGATGCAAGAAGGAACATGACTTAATATCAAGAGGGGGAATTACACGTTGAAGCATTTCAAACATCTGATGTACTTCGTTGCTATTCACTCTCTTTGACGAACCAAAGTTTTAATTCTTTATTGCGACCACGCACGCAAAGTCATGAATCTACTTCGACTTATATTATTGTTATTAACTCTTTCTTTCTTCTTCGACGTTCTCAGCCAGCTTCGTCTTGATATTTAGTCGTAAAAAGCCATTCAACAGACGATATGTTATGTAATCCGCCCTTCAAATGCTACAAATATCAGTCTTCTCCAGTCTAATAAGTAATAATAGCAGTCATTACCTGCTTGAATTGCTCCTCAAAGCTCCAGTTCTGCTGGGAGGAACCAAAACTGCCGCCGCCGTTGTTGTTATTGCTGATGGGGCTGCTGCCGCCGCCGGACCGGTGCGAGCCGGGCGTGCTGGGCGGCCGGTGGCCCATGCTGGAGGGCGGAGTGCTGGGAGGGGGAGGAAGGAGGGAGCCAGGGCTGGGTGCGTGTGGTGGGAAGAGGGACGAGGGTGGGGTGCGGAGGCCGGCTGCAGCGGCGGACAACTGTATAGGAAGAGGCGTCATTAGCATACCGGCTATACTGTCAATTGAATCAACTTACGAATGCGGCTGACTGAGGGTTCGACATAAAGTCCCTGTGCCTGTGGAATGCCTCCAGGGCTGGTAGTGGGGGCAGCCCTGCGAGGATGGCCCTCGTCATCTCCTTCTCCGCTGAGGCCGCTGCCGCGCCCGCCGCCATGTTCTCCACGTCTTTGATGAGGTCGCGCGGGTCCTGTTTGAACAAGAAGAGTCGTCGTCGTTATAATATTATGGGTATTATGGCCGCCCGCTGAGTATTTATTGGTCCTGCTCTTGGCATCGAGACAAGAAAGGAAGATAGTTGTTCTTCCATTCAAGAAAAACGGTGTCGTGAGCTTTGGAGACACTTTTCTCTCGTTCCTCCTCCGATCAAAAGACAACGGGAGGCCAAACGAAAAAATGTATAATGATTGTGAGACTGTAATAGCTAGGGATGCCATTTGGCATTTGAGTATATTGGTTGATTCTACTGGCGTCCCTGTTAAAGAACCATCTTTAAAGATAGATATGCCCTTGTTCCTCCGCTAAGGTCACCAGAGGTCACCAATCTTTTTCCTTAATATCGATCGAGGGGAAATCGTGAATATTCAATTCTCTTCCAAAAGCCGAACATTGCTCAACAATCAGTCGAAGGAAGAAAAGAACGAAAGATCTCCCTTTTTGTGAAGGGATTGAATTGGTTTTGGTGACTCGGCTTGATTTAATGCAGTCAAAATAATATGATTATACTGAGAGGTGTTTTTGTCCTCTCTTTGATCAGTTCTTTGGCATATGGAGACGTCTTACATTATGCGGTTTTAAATGCACCCGATGCGTAACATGTAAATCAATCACGATATTCCACCCAATTCCATTCATATTTCATATGCCCGCTGAGGCGTGCTACAACCCACAGTGTCTAAGTGGTAGAAGAAGAAGAAGAAAGAAAGAATCGAATGGTGGATGATCCTTTCTTCGTATTTGGGCATGACTCGACCAGAGATCTTTTGATTGGACGCGTGCACGTTTGAAACAAATTGTACGAGGGACAAAACCAAACTATATTCGAACTCACCTTGAGTCTGACGCCGCCAAGACCTCCTCCTCCTCCACCCCGATCGCGATCCTCAACCCCGTTTCCATTGA
>LR139469.1:0-39210 GCA_900659605.1 Tisbe holothuriae | reverse complement strand
AGCGTGCGAGACTCCCATGCAAGGGGGCCGGGGTTCAAATCCCGGACCCGGCGCTTGGGATTTTTCAAATGCGCCAATAAGCTGCCACACCAAGTCAAAACAGGTGGAGTGACTGGCAATCCCAGCAGAAGCTCCACTTGGACTTGCCCTTGGGCAGCGGCCTATTGCAATGAACCTGATAAGGTAGTACCCTAAAATATATAAAAAGGGATGCATAGCAAATATTTAAAAAAACTAAACTAAACTATTTTTAAACTTGCAATACACCTAAAATGTTCTTGTTCAATTCTAGACTCTGAGCTCGATTGCTGCCGAGAAGAACTCGACCATCATCTTCCCCGTGCCCATCGACTTCGTGTCCAACTTTGTCCGCAATGACAGCGGAGGCGAGGCCAGGAAGAAGGACAAGTAGATACCATTGAAGTGAGGGACGTTTCCTCATACGTCAATGGTTCAGAATATAGCGATAACGAGTGTAGTGAAGAGACAGTTGTGTTTTGGGTAAAAGTATAAATTAAGAGATATCTCCACACATTTCAACGATGCTTTGAAAAGGTCTTTCTTCATGCAGATTTAGGCACAGCTTTTGAGGAAGACGAAGAGCGTACAATAATAATTGTTTACATTAGGTTTGAAAGATATCATTATTACATAACAAAGCTCAAGATGCTACAGAGGAGTCTAAACGGAGAGTCTAGAGTGGTCAAGTATAAATATGGGGTATCATTGGTAAAATGTGTGTTGGGTAATAAAAGGACGATATAAAATAGATACAGACTCTCCTAGGTGTTCAGAAGAAGAATATTATAATATTAAACAGTACATAAAACGCGATTATTATCGAGAAATGAGAGATTCTCCAGATTATATAGATGACGCTACTGCTCGATTGTTATTATTATTATTATTTAACTTTTGTGTTATTTGCCCAAAATATATATAACGATTACCTTTGAAACGTATAATTCTACTGATGATGACTTCGTCTCTTATTATTCCCAACATTGTCAACCCTTCCTTGGCGGCTGCAGCGCCCTCTCCTCGTCGTCCAGGTCCTCGAACTCGTCCTCCATGAACTTGAGCGCCTCGTCCAGCAGCACCTTGGCCGCCACCTGCGTGATGATGGTCTCCTGCAGCTTGCGGATGGCGTAGTTCTCCATGAGGGAGCCGCGCTGCATCAGCCGGTGCAGGTGGTACAGCAGCTCGCCCCACTCGTGCGTGATGAGGCTCTGGCCCTCGGACGGGGTCAGGGGTTTGGTGTAGTGCGCGCGGAGCAGCTTGAGCATGTCAGCGTCAACCTGCTGGTTTCCGTACTCTTCATGCAGCTCCTCGGCGTCGTCTTTGCTGAGCTTCCTCGCCTGGTCCCACAGCTCCTGAAACATGAGCTCCTCACATGATGCGTAGGCAACGTCCGTAATCACATGGTCTTGGAGCCAGCTGTTGTTGACAGCGTCGTCCTGGTTGCCGGCCTCGCTCTCCTACTCATATACATACAAACATCATACTCAAGTAATATTAATTTCCGCTATTCTAACCGCTTTAGCCGCCGAGCACACTCCGTTCAGTTCAAGGAAGATTGCATCCCGGATGAACTCATCTGCAACGCGGTCTTTGAATCCAGGAGCAGTCCGCCAGTGATTGGAGAGACTCTCCCGGTGAACTTGGACGGCGCCAGCTGGAGGTGCAGGGGTGTGGCCGCCACCCATGAGCCATGGCGGAGGCTGGTTAGGCTTCATTCTACAAGTTCTTGTCTGTATTGATCATACATTTAGACACAAAAATATCGAAAATACAGTCACTAAATTTAAGAAGCCTCAATAATGTATAAAAATAATTTAGTCAAAATGTAATTCCTACACGACGTTTTGCGTGATGTAGTACGGCTCCGGATGCTCCTCTCCATCGGGCAACACCGGCAGCAGCGTGTTCAGCGGCTCATTGGCAATCTCAGGCACTTTGTTGTGGTGCGCGCCCCTCAGCGAGGCAGACGTGGGCGGGTGCATGGCGCCACCATTGCCCCCGCCAGAGCCCTCAACCTCCAGGCTGGGCAGCCGGTCAGGGGGAGTTCCGGTGCTCTGGTGGGCCGGTCGCATGTTCACCATTGTTTTAATGGGCGTCTTGGCGACCTTTCTTAACCCAGACACTGATGGCTATTAAGCAATACCTGGCATTGCAGACAGAGAAAGTTCAGGCTTTAATTATTTAAGAACGTTCGAGTATGTGCAATGCAGTGAAACCAGACAAGCTATGAAAGTACTTTTCTCATGCGTCTTGAAAATATTTTTAAATAATAACAAATTTACTGTGTTCACACATGTCAGTCTATATTTTTTTTTGAAGAAAATAGCAACAATGACTCACGAAGCAAGGATTCATTTTTGTAGTTAGTGGCAATAATTTCGTGTTTTGTAAGGCAGTCAGCTGAGGGTCACATAATATTTCTTCATAGATATAATTTGTCGTCTTCACATATTAACTGAGATTTGACTTGTACATTAGGTTTCCAACATTATTTAAAGTTCATTCCAGTAAAATTTCAATTCAATTCAACATAATTTTTCCGTTTTTATAACAACACTGGTCAAGATCAGAGATCAATACATTACCTATGTATTGATCTCTGGTCAAGATAAAAATTTATAGCCATATACCAATTTCACCGTCTACTCAATGCATCTAACCGCATGTGATACCGTTTCTGCGCCTCAATCTTTGCTTGCGCCCAATCCGCGCCCACTTGGCGCATGCGCTCTTGGTACTCCCGGTCAATGTTGGCGCACTCAGCCTGATACTGCTTCTGAAGGAACCCCTCCTCCCCACTCTGCCCGCCCCGCGCACTCACATCAGACTCGCAGTCACTCTCCGTGGCCGACGGCGGCGCGGCCAGCGAGCTGAACGAGCTGTCTCTTGAGAACGCGCCGCCGATGCCGGGCGTGGCCGCGGGGAACGAGGTGGGCGCAGGAGGCGCCGACGTAAAGAGCATATCCGTAAGCTGCGCTATGCTGCTGTCCGTGGCGACTGAGGATGCGCCCGTGTCGCGCCCGCCCTCGAAGATGAACGTGGAGCGGTTGAGGTTGGCGGACGGGGGGAACTCGTCGGTGACGCACGAGGACGACACGGACGGCGCCACCTCCTGCGAGCACACGGAGGAAGTGGAAGGCACCGGGGAGTTGCTGCGGTAGCTGCGAGGGCAGTTTAGCTTTTGGCGTTTGGCAGCCGCCGCGTCCTCCTTGGCGCGGGCGTACGTGGCGAAGGTGGCGGAAAGTTCGGCAGGGTACTTGATCTCGGCACGTACCTTGACAACTACTTCGCCAAACGCCATGCAGCCGCCGTTACTGCCGAAGGCGCGGACTTTCCAGAGGTGGCGTCGTTTATCGCTGCCCTTGCCTGAAAACAAAATCATCATTATATCATTTTGTATAGAAAATCTTCCATGAATATCGTGGGGCTAATTCAGTTACTTGGACATTGATATGATTTTGTTCTTCTTCTTACCGTCGCCAGCACTGCAGATAAACTTGACTTTGAGCTCCGTCTGCATAGAACCGTCCTCTACCATGACGGAGATGTGCTTCTGACCGCCCTTCTCCACCTGGAAAACACAGCTGTCGGAACCTGGGTTCCAGATCTGGAGGACATTCTTGGTCGACTCTGAAATACAAGTTTTATATTAGCGAAACTTATTGAATAGGTCCCAAACTAGTTGTTCTTACGGGAAGAGTGCTTCTCGCACGGCTCTAGCTTCTCTCCCTCGAAGGCCTTGTGGAAGTAAAATGTCTCGATGAAGATGGGTCCGGCGGGAAGAGGGTCGGAAGCGCGGAGAACGAGGGTGAGGCAGGCATTACGCTTCAGGCTCACATGAGTAGCTGGAGAGAATAAATAAAATATTAACTCTCTGAGAGAGCAATGGATCAAATACGTTCTTACGTTCTGAGCTCGTCTCCATCTCGTTCTTGACGTCTTTGTACATCCCCTTGTACTTGGAATGGGGCTCGCCCTCGAAGGTGATCTCCAGCGAGATGTTCCTCTCGCTCACCATTCCTAGGGGCGGTGGTGGAGCTGCCAAGGGCGTCGTGTTGAGCGCGGCGGGCGCGCGAGGTGCGGCCATGGGCGCAAGGAGGCCGCTCATGATGAAGGTTCACTGGTCTATCGGTGTGCCTCCGGTGGCATCGGGCAAGGGGTCCTCGATAAACAGGGCCAAGTTGAACTCGACGTTGATGATGAACAGTTGTGACTTGGGATTGTGTTTCTGCTGCTGCTGCGTTTGACTGCTGCCCAGGCTGAGCTACCAGTTGGGCGAGTTGGCCTCAGCGGGATTAGTTTGCTCAGCTCGCTCCAGCCAGTCGAGCCAGGCAGGAAAACAAAGGACTCCGCTAGCTCAGCTGAGTCAGGAGGGAGTTGGGCAGGATGGCAAGAGAAGCCATTGAGATACAATAGTGCTCAGTGTGAATTTAGAAGGTACGTGCAAGAAGCACGCACACACGCACGGACTAGGCGGGGAGGAGAGAGGCAGAGACGGAACTAATCGGGAGAGTAATGCGGGTAAAATACTGTATATATAAAATACTTGTTCGTTTGTTATAACTTTCGCGATTTTCAGCGCCTCCGATATTTTTGCGTAAGCGTAATGATTATGAAACTATTGTATTTAATCAACCTTAATATGTATCATAATGTTACCATACTAGTTATACTACTCTTATATTATTTTATGATACATAAAAAGCCTCTGTACAGGTAACGTGATGCCAAGACGATTGTGCGATCGTATGTTGTCTCAAACAGGGTATATCGAAAATCTCTTGTTTCAAACAACATCAATAAAAAAGTTGTAAGTCTTGGTTCAAAGAGGACAAAATGGTTCCAGAAAGACCATTTTTATATTTAGCTATTCCATTTACAATGATCTCCCATGATACATCATACTTCGTCCTTCATTTATTCCCACACTTCCTCAATTTGATGGCCTCAGCCTTGCTAAGCGCGTCCTGCACCTCCTCCAGGGTCAGCAACCCCTTGGCCAGGATTGTGTACAGCAGCTGCCCGCGGGAGTTGCCTGCAAATCTGTTTGCCAGGAACGTCGGCAGCCCATCCTCCCCGTCCGTGTACAACGGCACGCGAACGATACCATTTGTCTGTAAGCATAAATATAAAATAATATTCCGAACGCATGAAGTGCTCAAATTCTCACTTCCAGGCCGTATTCATCTGCGAAGAGCGCGCGTGCCTCGATGGTCTTGAACGCGGGCTGGGTCACCTCGAGCGCGTAAAAGTGGAGCTGGAATCGGCCGAAGCAGGGGTGCTCAGGGACCTCGTGCGTCACCACAAAGTCCCGCTTCTCAGAGACGGAGAACTGGGTGAGGTCGAGATTGATCTCTTCCCTCAGCTCCCTGTTTGTGCCCTGCTCAACGTTCTCTCCGGGCTCAATGACGCCGCCAGGGAAGCAGAACGAGCCATCGTGACGAAGGATCATCTAGATCAAATCCATCATTACTTCTCCGCGACGCCAAAATTCAAAATCTACTTTACCAATATATGCGCCTTCTTCTCCCATGTGTCCCAGAACAGGTCGTCCGTCTTGCAATAGATGAAGCAGTGCCCCGCCGCGCTGACTTTCTCAGCCCTGGCGTCGAGTACCTCCTTGGCCCTGGGCATCTGCATGATACGATCTGCCGCTTCGGGCACCACATTGCAGCCGGTGCAGCGCAGACAGTCGGGGTAAGGCACGGGGAGGCTCATAGTGGACTATGTTCTTGTGAGAGGATCAGAGCACGAACTGAGACAATGAGATTTGGTTCGACAAGAAGACAATCAAAGAGATTGTACTCAATGCTACCGTTCAGTCTGGAGGCCGACATTATTAACAAACAATCAAAGGACACAGATAGATTGAGAACAATTAAGTGGTGATAATACAAAGGAGTAGGAAGAATGAGAATGCTTTCTGTGATTACATTATTTAATGTATTGCGGTATAGCCGTCACGACTCAAATATATACTATAATAGATTTTGATGCGCATGGTGCGCGATTCCGTGAAAAGCTTCAATATTATGCCCACTGACTGAAAATATAAACTACATGCATTTTACTGAAGATTCGTGAATCCCCGACTTTAAAATATAAATTTCAGGTAGCTAAGCTGACCATCGACTACTAAAGCTTTAGTAGTCGGTGAGCTGACCAACACTTGAGGCTTCAGTTCTTCTCATATGCCCATCCCAGCGGTTTCTGTGGAAGTGTTCTGGCAAAGTTATACGCTGCGGCCGCACCCTCTTTTTCCACTTTGGCCATAAATTCGAGATAATTTGCCTCCTCCTGCGCAGCCTCCCCAACCTCCATCATTACATCTACAGCCTCTCTCTTTATTTGCGGGGCCCCGAGAGCTGCCTCTGAACTCTTCTTCATTAGCCGCTTCCGGCCACTCCCTCCCAGCTCGGGGAACTTGATCTCAGCCTTGACCTTGATGGCCTTGCTCGTGTAGACCTTGCCCTGCGGGTCCATAAGGGTGAGTCTCCAGACCCGTCTGTCATGATGGTTACCTACGCCATCACTACTCAGGCAACGGAAGACAATGCTGAACTGGGCCACTCGGTGCTCATGGGCTTGGCCCGTCTGCTGTGTGTATAGATGAAGGGTGTTGGTGCCTGAATCTACGTGGATAGTAGAGTCTTGGGGACTGAATTTGTCCAGGACTGCATGATGGTCTGAAAAGAAGCGCACAGTTGGTTAATCTATACACTTCAAAAAGGTTGTATGCATGCAGCTCATTGAGGTAGTCTAACATTATCTTACTTTTATGCTTATCACAGGGTCTTATCGTTTCGCCTTTAAGAGCATCCTTGTTGAATGTGAGCGCCAAACGGAGCTCTGGTGGCAGGATTGGCGCTGCCCGCCCCTCCACTTCCGCCTGCCTGATGAGCTCCTCCGGCACCCTGACGAGCACCCCGATGGCCACGCCGCTCTTGAGCTCCATGTGCGCGCACTCCCCGTTCACCTCGGCCACCGGCTTCAGCTCCTTAAAGTGCTCCGAGTGCCTCTTGTGCGTGGTGCCGTTGAACTCGACGGTGATGACTGAGGTGTATCCTTCGGCGACGGTGTCAATCATGAGGAGCTCGTGCAGGTTGTCCCACGTGTGGTCCGGCAGCAGGTTGAATTGGTCAGCAGAGGAGCTGGCGGAGGAGGACGAGGAGGTGGAGGCCACCAGCTCTGCTCTGGGCGGAGGAGGATCCATGGTGAGGGGGGAAGCACGGGCTACGGCTGATACTAGAAGTCTAGAACGACCCCAATGTACTTTAAATACTACTTTTTCTTTGATTCTTTGCTACTGTTTCCCTCTTTTTCGACTTTATTACTGCTGAGTGCTGACTAGTGACTACTCAGCTACGCCCGCTGGCGTAGCTGAGAATTTTCGCTGATACCTCCGCCTGGGCTGAAACATGAAGGAGAGGAGGCGCATAGACCAAAAACATTTATTTTTCTATGGGAGGCGGCGGAACGAAACTTTAAAAAACTCTTTTACAAGATGTACATACACTGAGTTCTTTTTGTAATCATGACCATAGTCCATAAATTACACAACTTCAATGCTTTATAAATTATATTAAATCTAAGTGTACGCTTTATATGCACTGACTTACCAGCACCGAATCAACACAAAAATTATGAAAAATAGTTACTGAATAGTATATATATTAAGCTGAATCCCGGCCGTCCTCGGCCACGGGATAGGTATTTGGTAGAAACGTTTAAGTACAATATATGTAAAAACTAAAAAATATAAAACAAGAACAAAATACATGTAAATCTAACGTTTAAAAATATGTTATCTCTTTTCCGATTCTCGTCCTTCTCGACCATCGAAATAGGATAACTATGGAAGGGAATCTACACACATACAAACAACACTGCTCTCTTTCTCCCTTTTTCTCTCAGCTCAGCTATGTAGTGACTGTTTCTTCTCCCCTTTATATCACCAAACCTCTTTCTAAAAGAGCTCTTTTCTTTCTAAAAGAGCTCTTTTTCCATGAGTGTTGTCACAACAATCATTTTTACAAACCTCTCCATATTTACTTAAACCTCCTTGTTCTCGACAAAGTTCTCGTCAGGGTTGCGTGAGTACTGAGTAACGTTACATTTTCCCCCCTCTCCTCTCGTCTTTTTTGGAGTCGTCTCAGCCATAGTACGCTTTCCTTGCTCAGCAAAACTCGGCGGACACATGAACAACAAATACAGTTATACAGGGACGGGAAACGGGGAAAAACAAACCTGAAGGACAGAGTCGTGCCAGCCAAGGCCAAGCCTGTGATACAGCCTGCAGGGACAGAGGTCCATGTTTAGGCTGTAGTATCACCTGATGGCGCATTTATGTCGCAGCGAGCGGAGGCTCAGAGTGCTCCTCGCAATAGCAACACCAAGACCAAAGTAAGTGCAAGGCTGAAGGTACGCTTCGACCGGCCACAAATGATGGGCCCAACTCTTCCATTTCAGTCCCAATGGTTGGTTCACCTCCCGCTGCCGCCTGGCGTCCACCGTCTCCATCGGGGACGTCACCAAGAACCTCAAGCCACCCAAGAACCCAGAGCTCGTGCCGGTCAAGTACCTGCCCAAGGATAAAGAGATTCCAAAGGAGACATTAAAGGTATATTCCGTCATTTATAACACAAACTGATTAATACATTAGTACTCTCTTAGCACCTCAAATGGATGATGCAAAAGGATCTCCTGGGCCAGGACATCTTCCTCATCGGCCGTCCCAGCCCGCTACGGCGCTCGCTCGCAATGCAGTACTTGGAGCTCACTCAGCGAGAGCTCGAGTACGTGGCACTGTCCAGAGACACGACAGAGTCGGACCTCAAGCAGCGGAGGGAGATCGCGGGTGGCACCGCACACTACATCGACCAGAGCGCTGTCAAGGCTGCCAGTGAAGGCCGGATCCTTGTGCTGGAGGGCATTGAGAAGGCCGAGCGAAATGTGCTGCCAGTGCTCAACAACCTGCTGGAAAACAGGGAGATGCATCTAGAGGATGGGAGGCTGCTCATCCCGGCTGCCAGGTACGATAAGCTGCTTGAGGAGCATACACAGGAAGAGATGGACAATTGGAAGCTGGTTCGAGTCAGCGAAGACTTTAGAGTGATCGCCCTTGGGCTGCCAGTTCCGAAATACGTCGGCAACCCGCTGGACCCTCCCCTGAGATCTCGCTTCCAAGGCCGTGACATCAGACATCTTCCCTTCTCAGAGCAGCTGGAAGTCCTTCAAAACATGGCTCCCAACCTGAATTCAGACAAGCTATCCCAGCTGCTGTCATTCGCGCACACGCTCGTCACCGAGGAGTCTTCAAACCTTGGGCTGCCAGACTTCCCCGTGGAGAACCTGCCCGCTCTTGTGTCCATATTGAACCAGGCTCCCTCTGTCAACAGCTACGATGCCATCAACAGACTGTACCCGTACGTGTCCTTCCTCCCAGAGGAGGGCTGCAATTCCGTCGAGGGCACGTTTGAGACGTTCAACATGGCGAGAGGCAGCGAGGCGGCGCAAATGATGTCCGTGGACAGCGTCCGGACAAAGTCTGACGAGCCAGGCAGGGCGGAGGTGGACGTGACCGTGGACGGCAGGACGTTTGCCGTGACGGCGCCATGCGGGCCGCATCCGCCTGAGCTGAAGCCAGTCAAGTCCTCGTCCACTCCCAGGGACGCCTACGTGCCGACTGCCTACCACGACCGGTTCCTAGCTGAGCTTCTGCTCTCTCACTCTGCCAAGGACTTTTGCATCATCGGACCCAAGGGCTGCGGCAAGAGCATCGTGCTGCAGCGGTTGGCAGATCTGCTGGGATACGAGACTGAGCCAATCATGTTGTACCAAGATATGACGGCGAGGGATCTGCTGCAGCAGAGGACGACTTTGGAGAATGGGGACACCGTGTGGAGGTATTCGCCACTTGTTACGGCGGCCATTGAAGTAGGGAAAAAGTGTATGGCTGTTTCTATATAATTTACTTTGATTGATTATCGTCTTCAGGGTAAAATGGCCGTTTTGGATGGAATCCACCGTATTCACAGGGGAACCTTGGCTGTGTTGCACAGACTCGTGCATGACAAGGAGCTGCAGCTATATGACGGCACGAGATTAATCAGTCATGATAGGTAACAATCATTCAACTAAAACTAAAATTGTGGCGTAAGCGTTGACATATTTGTTCCAGATATGAGCATTTGAAATCCGAGAACAGTTTAAGCGACACGGACATGGCCGAACGGAAGATTCTTCCCATTTCGCCCCACTTCCGCATCGCCGCTCTGGCAGAACCGCCTGTCATCGGAGGCAACGCCAAGGAGCAGTGGCTCACCCCAGAGATCCTCTCAATGTTCCTCTTCAGCGAAATGCGTCCACTCAGCCAACAGGAGGAGCACGGTGTCATACATAGGCTCACCGGCGCCAAGCTCAACCGGACCATGGAGGACATCCTGCGGCTGACGCACAGGCTGAGGGACTCGGACGACTCCTCGCTCAAGTCAATTGCTAACTCATTGTCGACAAGGCAGCTATTGCGTGTCGCCAGGCGGATGCAGAGCTTCCCGGCGGAGTCTTCAGTCTATGACTCGGTGTATAAGGCGTGTTTGGCGCGGTTCTTGCCTTCGTTACCCAAGGAGGCGCTGGACTCAATGATGCACGAGATGGGCGTTAGGCAGCCGGAGCAAGAGAGTGAGCATGGCAAGGAGATTATCTGCAAGGTAGAGGACGGACTGTTAACGTTGGGCAAGACCTCAGCTCCGGTGTACAACCCAGAGACGAGGACCAAAGTGCCGGAGACTCTGTTCTATGACACTGTTCAGAATGTGGCAACCCTGGAGAGCATGCTACAAGACTTCCTCCTGGGCGAGCACCTGTTACTGGTCGGCAATCAGGGTGTGGGCAAGAACAAAGTTGTGGACCGACTGCTCAACCTTCTTAACCGGCCTCGGGAGTACATCCAACTGCACCGAGACACGACCGTGCAGAGCCTCACCCTACAGCCGACCGTACGTGAAGGCGTCATCCTGTACGAGGACTCTCCTCTGGTCAAGGCTGTGAAGGCTGGCGACATCCTGGTCGTGGACGAGGCCGACAAGGCGCCGACGCACGTCACGTGCATCCTCAAGACGCTGGTGGAGTCTGGCGAGATGATCCTGTCGGACGGGAGAAGGATCGTGCCGCACAATGCAAGGACGTCCAAGGTCGAAGGGACGGAGATCATCAGGATGCATCCGGATTTCAGGATGATGGTTTTGGCGAACAGACCGGGATTCCCATTCCTGGGTAAGATTGAATAGTTTTTTTATCGCACAGACAGTAAATATGTTATTATATTCAGGCAACGATTTCTTCGGCTCCCTCGGTGACCTGTTCTCCTGCCACGCCATTGACAACCCCTCCGTGGACAGCGAGCTGAGCATGCTCCGCCAGTACGGCCCGTCCGTGCCCGAGGACGTCCTCCGGCGCCTCGTCAAGGCCTTCTCCGAGCTGCGCGACCTCGCCGACGAGGGCCAAATCCAGTACCCGTACTCCACCCGCGAGGTCGTGAACATTGTCCGGCACCTGGAGCGCTTCCCGAACGAGGGTCTTGGCGGCGTGGTGCGCAACGTGTTTGACTTTGACTCGTACGAGAAGGAGTCGCGGGAGAGCGTCGAGGAGATCCTGCACAAGCACGGTATGTCGTGATGAGGCGACGAGTTAAAGACTGCCATTCGATTACATTTTGTGATTATTTAAAAGGAAATAAAGGATGATAATGAGAATAAAACATGACTTATGATTCTTTATTTCCTTTGAAAATTTAACAATGCATAGTTTTGCTTCGCATTCATTGAAGGGAGAATTCCTTAGTTAAAGAAGTGCTAAGAAATATCACTTATTTACTCTTCAGGTATTCCTATCGGCACCGCTGCCTCCAGCATCAAGCTCGGTCGCGAATTCGAGCTCCCAAAGCGTCAACTCTCGGGAACCTGGCAGATCGCCGCCAACCACCCATCTGGCAAGGGTCGTTTTATGGCACTGCCTGTGACCTCCGGGGAGCTGAACATCACTGGGCCACAGCAGGTCAACATCTACAATACCCCGCTGGACAGAGTAGAAGCAAGGTAAAAGCTACAAAACTATTCCACTTGTTCATCCAATTAACTTTTACTTCCAGAGGACTCGGCTTCTCCGAACTCCAATCCTACTTCAGCCTCCCTTTCAACGACTTTGCCATCGTGGGCGACGTGTGCGTGAGCAGGGACAAGCACAACCGCCAGCTGTATGACACCATCCACGTGGCCACGTCCAACCCCGTCTGGCTGTTCAGCATGAAGCCGAGCGGGGAGGAGATCGGGAAGCTCAACATGAACCACTTCTTCGACACTCGACGGCAGAACACCATCCCCAGGCTCAAGGTCGCGCCGCTGGGAGGGACCTACGACGGCGTGTTGGCGGTGCATGATGAGGTATCCGGAACGATGGTCTTGGCCGAGCCGGCGACGGGAACGTGTCTGAAAGTGGAGCTCAGCATGCTGGACTCGGTTAAGGAGTTGACGAGGAAACTGGCCGGAACCAAGGCTAAGCCAAGTAAGATGCTCAAAAGGACGATAAAATAATACATTTGATAACTGAGCTTTTCTTTAGATCAATTTTACCGTATGGTAACCGACTTCTCCCTGGACAACAAACTCCTGTTCTACACCCCCAACGGCAGCACCATTGAGCTCATCGACCTGGGGACAGGACAGGCCAAGTCGAATAAAGTGGAAGTGCCGTTCACCATTGACAGCCTGCACCCACTGAGCGAGGACAAGTACCTTGTAGTGGCCTCCAACCCGACTTCAGGACCGGATGGGGCAAACCTGCCAGCCCCTGGTGGAAACATCTACATTCTACGTAAGGAGGATGCCTCCGACTCAGTCCCGTCACACCTCAGCCCAGTATCGCAATCCTCCGACTCGGAGGTTGAATCAATCCTGAGCGTGGCTCGGGACGGAGGTCTCTCAGATTTCGGTCTGCACATGGCTCTCGGGGAAAAGTTGAGCACCCCAAACTCACTTATGACTACAGCCGACTCGTACGCCACCGTCGTGCTCGGCTTCCCTGAGCTTGAGTTCAGCCCCAATGAGGTGTACCGTTGGCCCAAGTCGGACGCCGCTCAGAAGTCGGCCAATAACGTGCCCACAAACTCCCTGTACGCCGCCAAGAAGTACATCGACAAGGGCAAGAACTTTGTCTTCCTCAAGAACAGTTGTCAGATCGTGCGCCCGGTCCACCCGCACAGCATCCCAGCCGAGTACGCGAGGAACAACCACGGTCTGGAAGCCCCCGGAAACGTGTCCGCATTCCTTGAGGTCGTGGACCTCATGGCAAACCGGCTTCGCTACATTCCCATCCCAGAGCCAGCTCAGATGTCAGTCTATGCATCGTGGTACAAGCAGACCTACCCAGATCAGCTCGTCAGTCTAACGGAAATGTCCAATGAGGGCGTGGTGACAGTCGACAACGCCGGCACCGTTCG
Source organism: Tisbe holothuriae (assembly GCA_900659605.1). Classification (NCBI taxonomy): domain Eukaryota; kingdom Metazoa; phylum Arthropoda; class Copepoda; order Harpacticoida; family Tisbidae; genus Tisbe; species Tisbe holothuriae. Next base: position 25,694 of record LR139469.1, on the reverse strand, counting down.
CCTGTGGGAGACGGGCGTGGCGAACCTGGAACGGAGTTATGGGGAGTGGCAGAGAATGCTCGGGGAGAGGGAGGGTCAGCTGACAATCGAGAGAGATAAGGTTGGGGACTTGGACACACCCAAGCACGGAAAGATTGATCCCAAAAACGATCCTCACATTGGTGGCAATCAGTGGGCAGGAGGAGTCGGCGGTCGTGACACTGCGGGCCTAGGTGGTATGGGCGGTCCCTATAGACTGGATGCAGGTCACGACGTGCACCAGCTTAGCGATGAGGTAAAAGCCCAGGTGCCTGAGCACATTCGCAAGGCCGCTCGGGAGATGAATCGCAAAGCCTTCGAGGAGAGGCTGAGGGAAATCCAGATGTCAGAGTATGACGCTGAGCTGTACGAGCGTTACGCTTGCCGGGTTCGTAAGCAAGTGACCGCGCTCAAGACCATCATCTCTGCGTTGCAGGCCAAGGCAAAGGACCGACAATGGCTTAAAAACCAGACCTCGGGAGAGCTTGATGACACCAAGCTGATTGAGGGCATCACCGGAGAGAAGTCCATTTACAAGAAGCGTGGTGAGCACGACCCTGAACCTGGAGCACCGCAAGAGAAGCCGAAACGGTTGAGACTGCTGGTAGACGTGTCCGGGTCAATGTATCGCTTCAACGGCCACGACCAGCGCCTGGACCGCATGATGGAATCCACCCTCATGGTCATGGAGTCCCTGGAAGGATACTCAGAGAAGTTCAAGTACGACGTGATCGGCCACTCCGGCGAGGACAAGGAGATCAAGTTTGTCATGGGCGGCAAGGAGCCGAAGAACGAGAAGGAGCGGCTGGAGGTGCTGCGGCTGATGCACGCGCACGCGCAGTTCTGCATGAGCGGCGACCACACGCTCGCCTCCACCGTGGTGGCCATCAACGACCTGGGCCGCATGAGCGACGAGCACGACGAGAGCTTCGTGATCGTGCTGAGCGACGCCAACTTTGACCGGTACGGCATATCGCCGGATGCGTTCGCCAAGATCCTCAAGAGGAACGATCAGGTTGACGCTTTCGCCATCTTTATCGGGTCGTTGGGTGACCAGGCGGATCGGCTGGCGAAGAAGCTGCCGTCGGGGAAGGGGTTCGTGTGTCTGGATACGAAGAAGATACCAGAGATCCTAAAGACAATCTTCACGTCGACCATTTTCAAGTAGTGCAGTTATTGGGTTTAAAATACATAGGATATGCATTCTAATTTATTTACACTAATATGAAAGCTGAAAACTACACATTTATTCCATTTCTTCCCTTTCCCCTCTGGACATCTTTCATCTCTTCCACACAAGACATATTTTGCATTGACAGTTGCGTTTCTCTTTGAACAAACTAATAATCGCCGTCGTCATCTTCATCATCTGTTGGCATGGCCGCAGCCACCGGGATCTCCTGTAGAGGCGACCCCGGAGGCGTCACCGGCTCAATCCTCTCCTTGACCCAGCTCACCGTCCTGGCAATGGCCTCGCCCCTCACCTCGGGGATCTCCAGATAGAGGTGATGCACCGCGTCCGGGAAGATTTCCATTGTCTTGTCCTCGGAGCTGCTATTATCGAACAGGACCTTGGAGCCCAAGACGTTGCAGAGGGTGTCCGCCGTGCCGTGCAGGGTCAGGAAGGGCAGGCGGACCGCGTTGATGAGGGAGAGGTTCTCCTCCAGGCAGGTGACGAACGCCAGCAGAAGCCGGACTTTGACACCCTGCGACCACCTCAGGTGACACTTCTCCAGTTGCTGAGCGATGAACCGGTCCCGCGTGATGGCGTTCATGAACACCTTGCCGAGGATCAGCTCGGGGTTGAAGCGGTCCAGCACACTGAGCACGGTCTTGACGGGCAGGGCGCGCCAGGGGGTGATGCGGGCGTCAAGGGGGCCGAGAGACGGGCCGGGGATGACGAGCGGGCCCTGGAGGACCATGCCGGTGAAGAGGTCGGGGTGGTTGAGCACGGCGCGGATGGCGATCATGCCGCCCATGGAGTGTCCCACGATGAAGAGGGGCACTTTCGGCACCAAGGCGGTAAAGCGCTAAGGATAATACAACATTAAATATCTGATTTTTTACTTTCCTTAGTCTACTTACGGTGCAGTGCTCCCTCACGTCATCCACGTACTGATCAACTGATTCCACGTAGGCCCGGATTCCCTCCGACAGGCCGTGGCCGACGTGGTCGTGGCCGAAAGCGAGGATATCCTCGTTGGCAAAGCGGGATCCAACCTCGTCGTAGAAGCCGAGATGCTCCGAGAAGCCGTGGGAGATGAAGGCGAGGGCTTTGGGTTTGGTGCCGGGTGGGGCAGTCAGAGGCCAGTACCTAAACGGGATAATGTTATTCAATCATTCGTATTTAACGAAAATGAGTTTCATACTTGCATCTTGGCATATAAATTACCTGCAGCAGAGCTTCTGTCCTCTTCCGTTGATGATATAATCCTGACGAAAGCACGGTTGGTTCTGTGGACCCTGTTGCCGGGCAAGGTTCTTCACACGGGACTGCCCCATCTCCGGGAGGTTGTCCATGGTGGACGCGGGGCTCTGGAACATGCTGGACAGGTCCTCGTGCACGTCGACGTCACTGGGGTCAGAAAACAACATTGTAATCTGTTGACGGTTAGATCATCACTGTTTGACAAGCAGAGATTGATTGGGATGCGAATTAAAATCGCGGTCATGGCTTTGTGTGAGCAAGCGGACGCACAACAATGAAGGTTAGGAGACGCGGTCAAAGTCCAAACAACTGAAACAAAAGTCGAAAACGAGTCCAAGAGCAGAAATAACGTTGATCTTAGCCAGAGAAAACAATTATTTATAGAAAACTGGGTGTATTTCTTCACAAATAATTACAACAATCATAGAAGCTCTTCTAGAACCTCGCTCAGCTTGTGCGACAACGGTCTCCTCGGGATGAAGTCTCTGACAGATGTCATTTCCTCCCTCTGAATGTGCTCCACATTCACCCTCGAGTCCACCTTCAACCCGGAGAACTTGTCCGAAACTCCCGTGCCAAACGACTTCCACCCTGGCTCCACAGCCTCACTACAGTCATACTTGATGCTCTTATCTTTGAGAACAATAACAGGCCGGCCAACGCCATCTTCAAGGGCGCTCTCCACACTGCTTCCTTCATGCACCCTAGTCACCCTGAAGTCAGATGACACTCTGTACGCGCCCTGGCTGGTCAGGAGGAACCCATTGCCCAACACTGATGAGCGCAACACTGCGTCCGGTGCGGTGAAGTGCAACAGGCAGCTGAATGAGAGGACATCCCAGATCTGCACCACATTCCCTTGAGCCTTGGCTGCGAGCAGGATATGCGCTTTGCGACCGCTGCAGAATGCCATGGATGTGTACACGCCATCGTCACCCTTGGACAGCGTGCCTCTCAACGTCATATCCTCCGTCACCCAGAGTGAGATGACCTTCTGGTGCGCGCACGCTATCACAGTGCGGTCCACGCTGAGGGCGTGGGAGTTAGGTGTGGCCTGTTTGTATGTAATAGTCCCGCGTAGACCCCACCGTCCGGCCTCACTGCCCCAAACTCGTGTAGCGCCATCTTCACCAGACGTCACCAGCTCATAGTTCTGGAGGTGAGCCTGCTTTTGCTTAAACAAGGTCATCTCTCTAACAACCATCCCCTTGTGCGGCTGCGTTATGACCGCCCGTTGCTTCCAGTTCTTTGTGTTGTCAATGAACTCAAACACTCGTATGGCGTTATTGTCATAAACGGCAAGACAGCTACCATCATTTGAAACGCACAGACGCCTGGGCACCACGGGCGCTTTGGTCTTCTTTTTTGCCTTGAACTCGTCATCGCCGGTAACTACGTTGCTCTCCATGATATCAAGCTCGCTGATGCACCGGCCTTGTTTTGGGTCGTAGAAGAAGATCTTGCCCTCCTTGGATAGGGAAGCCAGGGTTGATGTCTTGCCATGCCAGAAGATCTGATCTCCAAATGCAATGTCCTCTCTGATGTCAAGCCGCACGTGGCAGACCCCAAACAGCTCCAGGTTGAGTCGGTTCAGCATGGATGAGCCGAGGAGGGCCAGCACGCCATGGTCGTTGGTGACAATGTGCTCGAGAGAGTCAGCCAACCTTGGAGCCATGGCCTCCTTTTTATTCTCCCTGATGTTCCATTTGATAAGAACTCGTTCAGTGCCTCCTGAGTAGAGATATGACCCGTCCTTGGACCAGGACAGACTCAGCAGTGGCTGAGAATGCCAGTGGAACACCTGTGTGACTACCTTGCCCTTGGCAGTGCCATATCGGATGAGCATAATGCGGCCCAGCCCGTCACCAGCCGCTACAATATCTTCATTGGGATGCACACACAGTCTGACCATGGCCTTCCTCCTGGCAACGGTGACAAAGTTCCTGGCCCGCTTGAGGTCAAACTGTGGCACAAGAACCACATTGGCATCCGATTTGTCTTTGGGTGTGCGGCAGAAGGCCAGGAAGTTCTTTGCCGCTGAGTAGACTGGCCTCTCATGATTCAGGCCCTTGAACCTAAACGGTTCCTTCGTCCAGGACAGCTTTCTGTAGCAAAGAGCACTCTCCGCGGGGTCATAGTAAAGCACTCTGTTGAGACGACCATTGTGCCTGTTGACATCGGCGTGCAGGGTGCCGCGGAACTCCTCCGGGATGGCGACGGCGGCGGCCACGGGACTCTCTGCCATCACGGTCATCCTGGGCAGGCCATAGCGCACGGTCCGGGTCCTCTCCAGCACCAGCAGGGTCTCGGTGGCATCGTCCGGGGATGCGGGGCAGAATTGCGCCCATAGACACGGCGCCGACGGCGTGGCCTGCTTGTTGAGCACTTTGAGGGTCTTCTGGCAGAGCAGGACCGTCTCCTGCTTGTTGAAGTAGAATGCGTACACGCCCTCCGGAGAGATGACGATGGGCGTGGCTGGCAACATGATTGGGGGCGTGCCAAACACTTTTACAAAGCACTCTTTTCCAAACGAGAAACGCTCACGCTGCACGTGTTTTTGTTATTTAGTGGAGACAAATATCAGGGCTGAACGCCGAAGCCAAACGGTTGGAAAGTTTGATTTTTGAAAGATGATTTAAATAATTAGATACCAAAAGGTGGAATGAGGAAAATCGATTTTAAACATTTATAAATTGCAACTTCATGTGCATAGTCATTTTAGACACAAAAGTTCACTAAATGAAACTTTAATGAGGATCTCATTTCATCCCTAACATTTACCAACGGAATTTGACGAGATTTATTCACGCAACCTACTTGGACGTGTTATTTCCACAGACTTGGAGAATGTTGTCCAAGTCTGTGGTTATTTCTAAAGGGCTAAAGAAGCCCTTTAGTTATTTCTTCCACTTTTTTTATTACTTATTTTCTTTTTAACCCGAGATAAGATAAGCTCGTAAGATCGAAAATGAACATTAACACTTTTTATTAATATCACTGAAATAAAATAATAAAATTTTAACGCTCACATATATTTATTAGTATCACCTTACACCACAGATCAAGATTCATGTCGGAACGATTTTTTTAAAATATCTTACTGTAATATCATTAAATCATTTTATATTAAATTTAACAAAATGAATTTATTGTTACCCTTGGTTTGATTGTTTTCGTGTATTTTCCTACCTGAGATATGCCCAATTGAAGCAACACAAAATCAATTTGGAGAAGTTAGTAACTGCTGTTTTTATCTTATTTTTTTCTTCTTCTTCCGCACAAACTTAACTAAGCTGGCCAGCTGCAACCCGCCTACACAACTCTATGAGCTGGTGGTGGCGACAGTGATATCAGAAGCGTCGATCAGTTCTAGACTGAATTTTGTGTAAGGGACAAACCGATATCTCAATTTATTGTTGTACGTTGTTAAGCCATTGCATATTGTTTACTCTCCTTTTACATCCATCACCCGTTGAAGGCGCAATTTTCTCTCAGATTAACCATGAGCTGCTAAACTCCTTTCGCCCCTTTTTCACCTCTTCCGTTTTAAATCTTCCCCATTTACAAACCGGGCAAAAAATGCAGAAGGAACCCCTGACCCCATTTTCAACCCTCCTCCTTCTCATCTCAAAGACCCTTTTTCAGTTTTCAGTTTAATGCGCTAGAAAAGCCCATGGGAAAAATCTTAGATAATGAGACGGTTTCGAATAGAAGGAGGAGAAGTCGACAAAAACACGTCCGTGATACATTTCCTGGCCCAGATTATGTTTACAAATAATGTGTTCCGGGTCACTGCTGCCAGCTTTAACAACGTTAAATACGCTAGAAAAGGCGACCATGCGGAAAATGAACATTCCCAGGTAGTATAGTGGGGGGTAAAACTGCTCTTTGTTGCAGCGAAGAAGACCAACACTACACACTACTCGATTAATTAGCACTCATAATGAATCATCCCTTCCGCCCAGATTAGGGAAGCATTTAGTTGCCAAGCTGATGCACAAACTGCAAGTCTGGCACAATGCAATCCTTCTTCTTCTGGCCTTTGACTCGCTTACATGCATATTTATCATCGTTAAATATATTCCTCCCTCGCCCTTTCCCTTCTGCAACATAATAATTCACAATAGCAGCTGCTGCTGCCGTGTCTTATATTCTCGTATGTGTGTCATGGCCGAGGCTCTTGGTCGCCAAACTTTTACATTCAAAGTTAAAACCGTATGCTAATGTTTAGGAGACAACTACTTAAGAGGGACCACTGCGCACCAACCCTGTTGCAGTAAATTCCTGTCATACTTTACTGCATGTATGGTTGATTAATGCACCCGTATTCCGGAAATGTGGTTAATCTCTTGGTATGAAGAAGAGGACGACGTATAATAATAATAATTCCATTCTCCTGTGTGTGTGCAATGTAAGTAGGGGAGACAGCCCCCAAAACCAGAGTACGAGTCGGAGGGGGTTGAAAAACTTTATTCCCCTTCTTCCAACAAGTCCTTAGTTAGTTTTCCGTGTACTCTCTCTCTTCTGTCGCATTGAGAGAGAAGAACCACTCATGACTTTAACGAACTTTCTCATTCCCTTCCTTCCTTCCTCCTTCCGGCTGCTTAATCGTGGATTCTCTTTTACACCCTCGAGTTCAAACGCAGGAAGGGGTTGCTTGATATCAAGACGCATCTTCAACAACTATTTTTGACCAATCTTTGCAACGTAAAATTGTTTAGGTCGCGTTTTGGCTGCTAAAGAGGAAGTTTTTGTCGGGAAGGAAAAAAGATCCGGTCATAATTCCTTGTTAATTAAGTGGATGTAGGATGGAACGAAGGGGAGATACAGAAAGATGGGGAAGGAACGACTTCACCTAACCACACTTGGAACAACGCTCTATGTGACAAAAATAAAACAACAAGGTCGGCGTCCCTTTCAAACTGGGCTGCAATATGACGACACCGTAACCCCGGCCGGCAGAAAATAAATAAATGGCTTCCTTTTCTCTTTTTTCTTTTCTTCAGCACGCAATCACCATTGAGCACGACGTCCGAGTTTATCGTTTCCAACTGAAGCAGACGAAGAAAGGAAATCTCAAGTTATGATGCTCTGGAACGGGGCAAAACATATTGGCTCTAAAGCTGGTTTTGGTGCATCCAACGCCAGCATCAAAGTTCTATGATGACCTGCACTCTCCTCAGCTCAGATGGAAGTATTATTATTATAATGTTTATATCCCTTTTTCTACAACTGTATGTGTCCCTTTTTCTTGGCTTTTGACTCTGCTTTCCTCATGCATGAAAACGCCGGAAAAGGGGGTTGGTTTTGTGTGTGTGAGTGAGTGAGTGAGCTCAGGAGCCAAATGAGAGGGTTACTTGGCCTCAGGGATGTGCAGGATAAGAAAGGCAGGATGTCATACATGGATGAAATAAGCTTTTTAACTAAGGATATATGACGAACACCGGAAGGTGACACTACATTGGTTGTTTCATACTTACAAATCTGTAGCTCGTTCCAATGTTTCAATTATATAATTAATATATAAGGTATATTAAAAGGAATTCTCCCTCCTATGCCTGACTCCATTTACATCTGTACATGTTCATGAAGAAAGGAAGCCAAGAAAAATAGTTGATAGTAGCAAAAAAGAATTGAAATCATTATCATGGAAAACGGTTAAACTTCCCAAGGGAGGAATATGCAAACGGAGATTTCTTTTTGGATGTCGCCGGAAAGGGGGCGGAGATATTATGCAAAATGGGGGTGGATTTCAAAGACCCTTTCTAGGTCTTGTTTTTGTTGTGTTGCTTTTTGCAGCCTCTGCCAAATGAGGCTAAATGAGGCGAAAATTGAGCATTCCACCCTTGATTGTTATGAATAACTTTGTTTACAATTTTCTTTATAAAGTAAAACTTTGTAACTCTGTCTCTCTCAAGGCTGTTTACGAAAACCGACATTTAATCCTACATTAGTTTTCCTCCAGATATTTGTTTCGGGTCGCTGCGCATCTCGACATTCATCTCTCAAAAACTTAGTGGCAGGTCATAATCTGGCTTATGTCTCAAAATGACGTTCTAAAACCGCTTGTTATATATTTATTATCTAATAATTTATTACTTCCTTTTTCATATTTTTACTACTCATGTTACAATTTACATGTATACTGTAATATGAACGTGTCGGGCTGACATTATTCGCCAACTCTTAGTAATTGTGTTTCCTCTCTGAGATCTAGGTCAGTTATTCTTATTCAGCTGTAGGGTTGTATCGAAAACTCTACTCACACATTCATTCAAATATATTTCAAATGGAGTATATTGTTTGTGCCAAAAATCATTTTACGTTTATATGCGTGCGTGTTTATGCCGTCGTTTGTATGCAATAGTAGTTTTGGAAGGTTAATTAGTAAATCTAAAATCTCTCCATGAGTTTAATTGATGCTTAAATAGTATTCCCTGCTACAGCAGGAATTGGGTTGAATGGAATTGTAATTAATTAAGCTATATTTGGTTCAAACTCTAAGGGAACTTGAAAAGTTAAACCTTTTCATCATTATATCATGTAGATTATAATTGGCTTTGAAGCTATTTGTGGCTTTGAAGCTATTTTCGCGTGTATTGCGCCCATTTATTTAATATCACAGTTTACATAATTATTGCGCAAAAAGCCTTAGCCTTGGTGTAATTGGTAATATGCGTGTTGCCTGTTCTTTACATAGTTTAAGTGGATAAAATTTTGACCTAACAAAATAGTGAAATGATAACTTTGTTGTTTTCTTGCATTGCATAAGCTGTTGTGCTTTTTAGATAGAAGGGCAAAGTGGGTTCAATAAATATAGGATGTTTTGGACTTGACCAGGGTATGTAGTTATTGTATTGTGGGATTCAACGAATCATGTATTAAATTAGGCTAAACATTAAAAACAATCATTAGTCGGGGTTCTAAAAGGAAAAATTTGCAGTTTTGTTCCTCCGACTACCTCTTATTCCTTCCTTCTTCCTCCCTTATTTACAAGTGAAAGATCTTCTTCCTTTCTCTTTGTAGACAGATTGGGAGTAGGGATGCCACTTTAACGACCTCTCATAGAACAAAATCCCACTCTTTCCGTCATAAACAACTGAACCAATTAGAAAACGGCATCCCTGACTCCTGAATGGAAGCTGTAGATTAAGAATTCTCTTGGAGTGAGCGAATAAGAAAGCTTCTTCTCCGCTCGTCGTATTCTAGACACCGTTGAATGGTCTCTTCTTATTATCCAATTCTCTTCCATGTGTGCCTGTCGGCGTGTGAGTGTGTGAACATCATGTGTCGGTCTGGCAGTGGAAGGAAAATCTTTAAGTCAAGTGGCATCACTTGTCTTCATTCTGACCTTCAGGCCTTTTTATTTTCTTCTTCTCCTCTTCTTCGCTCTTTAGCCCCCTTTTTACAGCTTATTTTAGCCCCGTTAAAAAGGTTTTACAGCCTGGGTGTGTGTCTGTGCAGACGAACAAAGACTGGGCCTTACTTTGCTCCAGCTTGACCTTAAACAGCGGCTGTAACTGTAACCTTTTTAACAAAAAATGCTCATGCTTCAATTCAAATTTGGCGCGTTTTCTAGTTGACGAGCGTCTCTTTGGGCGTTTCCGGTTTCTTTGTGCCTCCGAACTTGGGCCCCATGAGGTGGGAGATGATGTCGACGGGGACGGGGAACACGATCGTAGAGTTCTTCTCCGCCGAGATGTTGTTCAGCGTTTGGAGGTAGCGGAGCTAGAATAGGACATTAACATAGTTTACTTGCACTGCAGAGCTATCAGTTATCACCCTAACTACCCTAACGTAAGTTGTAATTTACTTTTCCAGGAATGACATAAATATGTTTTAATTGAATTACAGGTACATATTGCCTCAATATGCAATAACAAGCATTCCCACAAAAGTTAACCTTCTCTAAAAAGGTCACTGGAACCAGTTTGCACTTTCTTTTTATCCTTAAAGGCCTCTATCATGCACTCGTTTTGACTCCAATACACTCTCGAATTGCAGGCAAACACGCTCTTCTACACATTCTACGCTACACACGCAGCTCCCAACCACCAGTTTTCTGCACAGAAATCATAACATGTTTAGCGAGGAGCTTATTTTCCCCCTTCAAGGCCGTTGGCCGACCTTTGTGCAAAATATGGCAGCAATCTTGTTATCGCACAGATTCATCTCTGTATTATGATTGTTCATGCAAGGGATAGCTGCAAAATAAGATTTTTGACCGAGAGGTCGTAAGCCAATAATTCTCGAACTGCGGAATTATGGCTCCATAATCCGTGGGATTGGAGAAGAGAGCAAAAGCTCGCTTTCGACTTGAAATTACCCGCCGATTACGCACTCGGTATTGGCTGGTGGTGTGCGAGTGCGACCGATACAAGTGCGTGAGCCGAAATTAATCAGATTAGCACGATCATTTCCCCGCAGCCAAAACTGACCCGAAGAACAATCTCACAGGGTTGCCAGAGTAACTCATAACAAGGCAATATTGTGCACTAGGCATCAGACGATAATGCCACTAAATGACATCCCTTTGAGCTTCGTGTTTGGATTAGTGGCATCATTCATCCTCTTCTCTTATCAAAATTGCCTTTTTCTTCTTCATTTTCTGCTTCGCTGTCCAGTTTTATTATTCTGGTTAGATCTCCGCCGTCTATAATCATCCTCCTCCTCCATTCAATCTTATCACCGCCAGAGGCCATGCAGCTAGCCAGCTTTGGGTAATTGAAGAGTGCTTCTACGAATGCTTTTGTCACTTTCTCCGGCGCTCATTGAGACATTGTTTGCGACAAAACAATGTGAAGAGCCTACTTCTACTCGAGATATTCGATTGGCAAATGCATTGTGAGAAACCAAACGGGAGGATGTGTTAGTTATATTATACCTGCAGAGCGGCCGGGCTGGATGCGATGACCTCCGCGGCCTGAGCGAGCGACCTGGAAGCGTGGTGTTCTCCTTCAGCGGCAATAACCTAACGAACGAGAGAGCAATAAAAGCGTTAGATTGAAATGGATGAGGCCATTTAAAAGATGATTTGTTTATTGTTATTATACCTTGGCTCTGGCCTCCCTGGCAGCCTCGGCTTCTGCAGCCATGGCGCGTTGGAGCTGTTGCGGCAAACGGACGTCCTTTCTGGAAAAACGAATCGAGAATGATGAAATGGCATCCCTTCTTCCACTTCATTTAAGCTGGACTGTCAGACTGTTTGCGTCAGCCAAACACGATATATAGTATTATTATTCCGTGGTAATCGAATACCAACGACTTTGAGACAGTGTCAACAACTATGGCATTAATTCTACTCACACTTCCACTCTCTCCACTTTGACTCCCCACGGGTCGGTCGCCTCGTCCAGTGTGCTCTGCATCATGTTGGCGATGACATCGCGCTCCGAGAGGATGTCGCCGAGGTTCTTTGTTCCGAGCACGTTCCTTTAACAACAACATAATGTCTATACTTGATAGATGCCTAATTTAAATGATGATGTACCTGAGCGTGGTCGCGGCCAGAAGTCTCGTGGACTGGCTGTAGTCGTCCACGTTGGAGATGGCGCAGATGGCGTTCGACACCTTGTAGTACATGATGGCGTCCACGTGAACTGTCACGGAGTCCTTGGTCAAGATCTAAAACATAAAGAATGAAAGTGGCATCCCTGAGTCAATGTTTCCGCAGGCGGCGACAACGATCTTATTGCATTTTCTTCTTCTTTGGCTCATAACAAGCCTATTAAATGGGAGGCAGGCGAACGTGTAAGACGACGACGACGATGCCATTAGCGGCCAAGCAAAGGCCTTTTAATCGACGGGATGACCCTAATTTGAATGGCCTTTCTTCCGCTCAACGATAATAAAATCCATTAAACGTGCGAGGAGAAGTGGAATTACAATAAAACCATCGACGTCTTGTTCTAAATCATAACTTGACTTTGATTCAAGGTCGATGGAAGAAAAAAGATTTGAGGCTGAAAAGCGATCATAAATCCGGTTTCTCAGCCACTGACGGATTTCCATCTTTTCTGTTGAAATATCCTCTACTCTCTCTTTTACTTTCTTTTTCTCTCTCCAGATTGAGTGGGCTTTTGCGACTTTTTTTCTCACTGGCCAAGCAAAGTCAAGAAAGCGACCCTCTGAAATATTTCTATTTGTCAAGCTATATAAACTCCACAATATAATTAAAAAAATCACTACTCTATTTCATTAAGAACCAAGTGGTTTATGATCGATATCTTTTTTTAATCCAAATATTTAAAAAAAAAATCTTTCTCTGTACTTCTCTCATAACTCTGTTTTCATCTCTCCACTTTCTTTACACTTCCCTTAGATTCGTTCAAGTGGAACTCCAAACATCGAAGTAAAAGCCGAAACTTAAACATTGGACAACATGATTAATGGAATATATATTTCAAGGCTGATTTTGGCAGAGCCAACGATGTATTTTTTGCCTTTATATAAATCACATTACTTGGTCAGCAGTTTCAAGTTCACTCCCATGATGAGCAGAGGTCAGGGTCGCTTTTATGAAGACATCCACTGAGGTATTAAAACGCCCTAAACATCAATGGACATGAAGTCATTGTGTCAGCCCTGCTTTGCTGATCCCGAGTTTGACTCTTTGCACGCATGCCGCGGCCAAGACTATTTAAAAGATCATTTTGGCAGCAGATCCAGCAAAAGGCACACGGAGCAAAAAGGAGATTGAAAAGTGGACCAAGGGCTGCCACTGGACATGTAATTAGCGGGTTCTTTGTAATGAAGTATCAAGAGATTTATCTTATATAATGGCAACCCTACCTCGTAGTAGGCATAATTTTTGTCCCTTGATCTTGGATTTCTGCACGAATGCCCCTCACGACCAAAGAAAGGCTTCTTGCTGCGTTCTCTCATACTCTTATTTATAATGAATGTCCCATGTCGGATCAGCCAAGAAAAAAGGTACAATAATGGATGTCTGAGTAAACCTCTGAAGGCCATTACGGCTTTGTAACGACCTTGGCTTGTTGTTGGCTTACCTCTTGCGGCGGCACGTCGAACGTGAGCGTCCTCATGTCCACCTTCTGGTACGAGTCCACGCAGGGGACAATGAAGAAGATTCCGGGTCCGCGGGCGCCACCGCTTAGGAGGCGACCGAGCCGGAAGATGACCACACGCTCGTACTCTTGAACGACCTAAAACAGGCATTAAATGGTCTTATAAAACGTTTAAAAGATCTAGTTTACCTTGACGGCGAAGCAGAGTGAGAACGGCATTGTGACGAACACGAGCAGGATTGAGCAGAATGTGATGAGATGCGCGCACAGTCCGGGGCCTTCATCGCAGGCTGAAAACAAAGAAAATAAAGAACATGATATTTGAGACCAAAGCCAGAGAGAGCGGCCGCTCTTAAGTAGTAACCATTATCCATTCACTTCCTGTCGACTTAAGAAACAAGACGGTCGAGGAGGGAATTTCTGGCAGACGGGCTGAATATGGATGTGCAACTAAGCAGATCTCGTTAAAGGATAAGTAGAGGTTAGAACCCGAGACTATCTCTGATCAAAGACACACCCAGACAACCACAAAGTCTTTTATGGCTCTTTCTTAAATTTCCACGCCATTTCTCAATTTCTGCACTGTCACGCTTATTTGTTCTCCGTTTTTGAAGGCCAAAAAGAAAAGGCGACACTCATAGAACTGCAGGATGTTTATTTAACATCGGTGGAAACCAAAAGAGCTGAAAGATCTGGCCGACGACTCTAAAAATGGTCTCGACATATTTTTGGCCAATCGAGATTGATTAAGACGGATTTAGTTTCGCGACGTGATCGGAAAGTCCATTTTGAATGCGATGCAATAAAAAGAGATGTTGATTTATTGGAGGCTAAAAAAGCAAGTAAAAATCTCAAAATAGAACAGCACATCTCGCTTAAACTGTGCTATCAAATGCTGAGAGCTTTGCATGCGTATGGGACTTGTTCGACTATAAAGCACTCTCCAGAGGAATAAACCCTGCTAACAGCTTCTTCCTCTTTCTCGCAATCCCAGTCTTAAATACGAAAAGTGCCCATAGAATAAGGCATCTAAAACTCAGGGTCGTTGACTGAATGTATTTAGTACTTTATTGAAAGTCTAACCTTTTGGGAGCTCTTCCAGCCGATCGGGCCACAGCCGATAATGGAGTCACCAATAGTCACCAATTGATTTTTTTAACAGTTGACCCACTGACCGATATTTCGAAAGTTTTAAAGCTCTTTATTTATTCTCCATTGTGCCAATGAGTGTACTTTACACATTTGAATGGGCTTATTTACATTCAAAGGCATTTCAACAACGAAGCAATTCACTTTCTCTTGTCGATATGCTAAGCTGCCTTCTTCTATCAGCAGTACGAATGAATGGAAAAGTCGTCTCGGGCGTATCACCCCCTTAAAATGCTTTATGGAATTGAGAGGGGCGGAAATGAGATTGGGGAGAAAACGGTTGTAGCTTGTTTTCCTCGTACAGAATCTCAAGGTCCCGCTCAAAAATAGACATTTTTCGCTTTATTGCCTCGAAGAAAGTCAGATATTAGGGGTATCATAACGGTTAAAGATAGATATTGAACTGGGCCAGGGTTGCATTCTAAATTAGATTAGGAGTCAGCCAAGGCTGTTTACATCATCTTGGAGTCAGCGTAGTTAATGCTATTGCTTAATTTTTGCATTCCAATTTAGTTATTCTTTGCTCGAATATGTGATGTTGTTCCCAGCCTAACCTACAATCCATCACAATTCCGCCACTCTCAGCAATAAATGTTGTTTTCGAAGGGTTCAATGTAATAAAAGAGCCGAACGATATACATTTATTTCCTCTTTTTCCCGATCGCGCACGCCAAGAAAACGCCTCATAAATCTCCACCCTCGATCGCCTCGCTAAATATCATCATTCCCGAGATTGGAAACGTTGTCCTCGCTTCTGGGGTCAAGTTTAACAACGGCTTCAAGGCTGCTCTTGAGGCTCCATTATTCGTGTGCATTTCCGCGTATTGCTGCATACACTCCAGGGACGGCGATGCTAATTGTCAGGGCTATTGACACGATCTGACAATAGCAGCTGGGCTGCTCTCATGTGTGCGGTCCAGCAGCTCAGCTCATTATCATATTCAGAAGGCCGTTAGCGGCCGGATGATGACACAAAGCAGAGGAGGAGGGACAAAGGAGGAAACAGCAGCCTTCGTCGGGGGCGTCGAGGCAGCAAAGGCCATTGCAGTTTCGCGGCCTTCATTTATTCACCCCCAAGGCCTTTTCAAAACAACATCTTTTTCAAAGAGAATCAATTAATTTCAGGAAGTGGAGGAGGCCAAAAGTTGTAGCGCGTGTGTGTATCTACTTGGAATGATAAAAAGGCCTTTGGTCAAGGTCAAAGGCCATGAAGAAGAAGCTTTCACTTCAATTAGATGGGAATGAGAGGAGGGGAGAAGAGAAAAGAGGCCTTCATTGATTGACCTTCAGCACCTAATACTACTGAAGAGATGAGACTAGGAATGCCAGGAAGATCTGATTCCTTCTATATATCAAAAGTTAAAACTCAGATACTTGTTCTCATAGTTTGCTTATTGGCATCCCTGACCGCTGTATCATTTTGAGTTTATTCTACTCCATTTACGTTTATTTTTCCGACTTCTCATCTCATCAATGGCAGAGTACGAGATTTCTAGACTGATGATGATGGTATAAAATAAGAACGAAAGAAAGTGAGAATGAAAGAATAAAGTTGTGAAAGTTGGTCTCTTGCCCTTGAAGGCTTTTTGGCTGACGTCTTGTTATCTGCTTCTTGTCTCCCCAGAATACTTTTTTGCGTAATGACGACAACGGAAAAGAGAAATTATGGCCACTTTATAGACTTTCTCATTACGCACCTCAGGGTGGCCATATTGTAATAAGTTCTGTTGGTGTTCATTGAGGTCATAGTTCCATAAACTTCTCTTTCCTGACCATCCCTGGAAGCCTCATAAACACCCCCCAAATCTCTACTTCCGCACATGAAAACACATGTCCAAATAAGGTCCATAAATCTAACTTTGAAGTGGGTTTGTTCTCCTCCTCCGCAAAAGTTGTTTTCTCATCAAATGATAAATGGTTTAGAAAAGTTTTGTTTTTGACACAAGGAATATAAAAATACTAACGCCAACATAAAAGTTTTCTCACACATTCTCTTTTGATTCCCTCATTAAATGGGCCTTTCTTTCCTTTCCCTTTTCCCAGTCAGGCCCTGAAGAGTCTTGGAGCAAAAATGGGGAGAGTAGATCTCGTTTGCACTGCACAAAAGAGATTTAACTTTTCAAGGGATGAGGAGATATCTTAGGCAAAAATATTTAGGTATATTATGAGTAGTATTTTAATAGGTACCTAAACAATTTGAAGAGTAAAAGGAATTTTGAATACCCTCCTATTAGACAATACGATTATGTGAGCCCGCAATATGATATGAGCCCATTAAATATATAATCTTCCTCAAGTCTGAACCATCTCTAGGAGGTTCCATTGAGCTGTTTAGTTCTTTTCTTACTGAACGCAGCTCGTTTTCGACGGAAATAGGCAGCAAATAAAAGGGAAACTTTTTCAAGGTTCACAACAGCTATAAACTTTAAACGCGTTGAATAACGCCTACTTAATTATGCGACAGTGCATGTTACGTAGATTTGTTAGCTAATACAGTAGTTCTTGTTTTACATGAAAATAAAAGTCACTTTAATGTTTGTAGGCATTTTTGCAAGCGGAAATAGTGGTGTGTTATTATATATATCGATACTACATTTAAAGAGTTTACAGGATGCAAAACAAGTTATTATTTCCCATTCTGCAAACATTAGCAAACAATTTTTTAGTACAGGAGGTAATAAGTACAAGGAGAAGCTTCTTGCAGAGCGTTTTAGCACAATAGATTCGGGGCATTTTATTTTTATTTCCGGCGATCGACTCAGTAGTCAGGTTTCCTTTATGGCTCCGTATAATACAGTAGCACATGACGAGAAATCGGTTGAGGCCTTTTTGCCAAAAGTCGGGTGATTTGCGGCCTATTGTCTGAGGAAGAAAACATTTGAAAAAAGTTTACCTTTTGTTTTCCGTCCGTACGACTTTTTGTTTGTTTGTGTTTCCATCTCATGACGTAGATAAAAAGCGACCGAAAATAAACATTGGAAATAGGTTTTAAGAGTGATACGTTATGGTGATGTCAAAAATGGGATGTCAAAAGACTGACGACGTCTGCAGCAGGGATGACGGTTTCAATTGATTATTCAATATAAAATGTCTCCTAATATCGTCCCTTAATCTTCGTGGGAAGATGAATCGAGCTTGGAGAGCTTTTTTGAATATATTTCCGAGCTGCATCCAGACAACAACAACAAAGACCGCTTTTCTCCTTGGACAGGTTCAGCAGCTTTTTTGCTATTTTATGCATCGATAAACTCTAGAGGGAAAAAAGTATCTCTTCTTTGAACAATAGGAAGACTGAGGATAAAAAAGAGGCCTTTCTTGGGTTTTAGCTTGCCGTGTGTGAGAGTCGCACTAAAAGCGAATACACCGGCATGATTGATAGATTTTCGTGGAAAATCAGGGATGCCATTTTAAGATAGTGTGTACTTGGTGGCAGAATATTAAGTTGCTTGAACGGATGTAATAATTGGCAACCCTTAAGAGCATCGTCACATCGTGAGAGGAGGAAGGAAGAGGCCTAATATAGCGGTTTATAATAATAATGGAAAAATGGCCCTATAGTAGCGAACGAAAATACAGCCATAATGGGGCCTGAGCACGAGACTAAAGTGGCAAATTGTAAGGCCCAAAAGTGGAGAAGGAGCCTTCTTCCTTATATTTGCCCTCTTGTTATATAACAACAACAACAACAACAAAATAAATAAAGCAAGTTGTCTGCCTTTTCCACAAGTGCAAACATTGGGCGAGACTCCTGGAGAGCCAAACAAACACGGCAATGTGTTGTGGAGAGAGGGAAAACAATCATCATCATCACATATTCCACACTTTCTTTCCAACTTCTCTTCCCCCTACGCCGATGTTTGATACATATTCGAAGGCCATCACCAGATAGGGCAGGTGGGCCAGGGTTGACATTGTCTTCCCATTTCCGAATGACAATGTGTCTTAGAAATGTCTCCCAACAGGCCTTTTAAGCATGCAAGTGTCATCCCTTGTGGTATAGATGCTTGCTCTTCCCCCGCTTGAGATCGAAAACCGATGAATGACTGCCATTCTACGCTAGCTGTTATCTCTCCTACCTCTTGTTTCTCTTTTTATTATTATTTATTTATTTTCCCCCGGCCTAGAAAGACTAAGAGCTAAAGAGAGGTGGTTCTGAGTATCCAGAAAAGAGTTGAGTTGCTGAGACTGTCAAATTTATACTGTAGTCGTATTTATAATTATAGTAAACAAATTACATGCTTACAATTCGAAATAAAAAGAGGTCTTCTTAAGTATCCATATAACTTTGATCCATCCATTCCAAACTTCCTTCATAAGTTTTGTCTCACAAGTTGTAAACCTAGCTTGAAGAGACGGAAGAATATGCAAACAAAACTTGTTTGACAAATTACCGAAAATCCCCCTCAAAAACTTGCTAGCTTGACATTGAAATTCAAATTTGCCGCCATTTCTTACCGACTTCCCCGAGACTCTTTTTCTCCTCGCCCCTCTGGTAGCCCGAAGCCGACGGCGTCGCCATGACCTTCTCGTTGGGATCCAGCGTGGCGATGGTGTGGATTTGCTGCGGCGGCGGGGGCGGCAGCTGCTGAGGCGGCGGCAGCTGGACCGACTTCTGCGGCAGCTGTTGCTGCTGCTGATGTTTCACGGGTGTGTCGTCTTCCGGATTGGAGTAGTCTTCCTCGTAGCCGGTGCCGTTGCCTGGAAAATTACACGGTTGGTTAGATTGTTAGTTTCAAGGGCTGGGATAAGTTCCTCTCGACGTTACCGTTTCCTTTTGGCGGGAGAAGTGGTGTACCGTGCATAACAAAGGCCGTTACATTGAGTCTACGTGGTGTCGAACGGGGGTGAGAATATCGTGGGTGCGATTAGGACATTTACAACTGTGGCACAATCTGGAAAGGAGAGAGAGACGAGAGACGAAAATGAGGAGAAGCGTGGCATGGTGATATTAAGCTGATGTGGTTCCAGGCCGGTCTAATCTTTCGGATTAACTTTCATCATCTTTGGCTGTTTGTGTTGCTTTCAATCTTGACGGTGAAACCTGAGGCTGAATCATCAGCTTTCAACATGTCCAGGCCTGTCTATGCCTGTACGAGCATGAGTATAAAGCAAACATGATATACCAGTAGTATACGTACATATTTGTAAGCTGTTTTCAGCAAGATTTAGTCAAATTGCAAAATGTACTATTCTCATGCCATTTCGATATTCAATGGTAGTATACTGCTTTCCATTTCTACTTTGCATGGTATGCGGTGACATTGTCTAGGCTTCGATTTTCCCTTTTTTTCCCCCATTCAGACACGCTTTGGCAGCCGATACCACTTTTTTCACGCCGACGCTGCTTATTCGAACCACACACATCGCGCATATTCAGAGTTATATACGAAATGGACGAATAACTAAGGCATATTCAGAGGAGGCGGAAATAGGAAGCAACGATCGTTGTCAATGGCGTCGAAAACTCTACCAGACAGAGCAAAAAATCTATCTGAATAAATATCTCACCGGGTAAAAAAAGAGCGAGATCTGGGAGACCTTGAAGATTCGGGGACACATGACGGACGAGAAGGGGTTGCCAGTTTGTAACTGCAGTCTTATATTCAGCAAATATTCAACTCAAGAACACATTTGTCTTCTAACACAATCTGGCATCCCTGAATTGACACACATATCTGATCATGCGTAGACGTTGTACGTAAAAACTGTACGACGACGCTCTCGAGATCCATCATTAATAACCCTATTCTAACACGAAGAATAAAAAGGAACAATGTCGAAGCAGAAATCACGTCAATTTGTCACCTCTATTCTTGTTTCATGAAGATACATGAAATTGCCTCAACGTCGCATGAAGGAGGCTTCAAATGAGATTATATGCATATGGGGTCACGACGGGGGCGCCAGGTAGAGTACCGCATGCGGTGTTCAATTCCATATAGCAATCACAATTCCCAGTGTCTTAGCAGATGCAGCTCTTGGAATGTGTAAATTACACTCTGGGCTCAGATGTTCCTCCTTTTGTGTGTGTGTGGCCTACATTGGGCTCAGCTTGTGGAGTAGTAAGAGGAGGAGGGGGCACCAGATGGTGCTGAGTGAGATGTAATTGTCCGCCCCGAGGGAAAAGGAAAGAACAAAAAGAAACTTGAATGCATTTGAAGTGACATACGAAGTGGTGAATATGCTCTATTTAGAATGTTTTGTTTCCCTCCCCTGGCCTCAAAATCTGGTTTCAACCTCTGTTAACATTTCAGAAGTCACTTTCCCCGCTGTGGTGACCCAATTTTCAGGTAACGGGAAATTAAAGGAGAAGGAGAAAAATCTTCTGTTTTCTTCTTCTTCTTCTTCTTCTTGCCGCAAGGCTTTTTCTTAAATATTTCAGATAGGATGGATGCTCTGAATGAGGAACAAGGGTTTCAGTGTTGCCGTTTTGCTGAAAATATCCTTTGCTTACATACAATAAGGTACTGTAACATATATTAAACATCTTTTCAAATGTCAACCCTTACTTGGCCTACATTTTCAAACTGTGTAAAATGGCGCAGGATTTTCTCTTCCTCATTTCTGGTCATACCATTAAGCATAAAGTGTTCTGGCAAAAAAATCGCAGGTGGTGAGAGGGAGAAAAACTCTCTTGAATAATGTCGTTAACTCGGTCTAGACAGGAAATGGCGCTGCTGTATTCCATTCTCATTTAGGAAGCGTTAAAGTTGGGATAATTGCGACCATGTGTGTCTATCTCGCCTTTTTAGACCGGGTGCTTATTGCCTCCTAATATGTAGGCCCACATGCGAACACAATGTGCTTGTATCAATATTGCCCCCTCCTTAATTGGCCAAACCATCTCTTTCATTAAAACCTTGGAGGAAAGAAGAAATATGGAGACAAAGCAAAAAAGTCAGCTGCCACATTTGAAGGAACTTGTGGTACTTTTGGCGTGCGGTCCTGGTACTTTTGGCGTGCGAGGAGTGCCTGTCATGACCAAAGTTTCATGATATATAGGTTTACCCAACAAATATTTGAATAAGAGTTACCATTAATTTAATGGGATTTTCTCTACTGTTTCTCTCATTTTGGTATTTAGGTAGTAAGTCAACAATTATCTTTTGACAGACACTTTTTTCTTTAACATTATCCTTACTGTTTAGGCCGTGTAAGTATGTAAACGTGCATTTCAAATAAATAAAAAATGACTATTGTTGACAAACATCCTTGATTAAAACCCTTTACATTCTCGTATACATTGTACCCCCAGAAGGGCCCCTAAAACCAAGAAAAAGCCTAAACTGGGCCTTCCTTCCTGTCTCGTAAAAATAAACCCATTTTATCACGCATTCCTGAGTCGTCTCATGGGAGAAAAACGGACCATGTTTTAGGCCAACAGACGACGACGAGGCCTGAATTAGTGGGATGCGCAAAAGCAGCATTACACGTTTATGCTGCTGCTGCTGCTGTTTTGGACGGCTGTAAAGTATTTCTGAGGTGTTCCCGGGACATTGCAATGAGGTTTTATGCTTTTCTGTAGATTGTGCAGTCAAAGTCCATTTTGTGGCCTACTTTTCTTCCTCCTTTCCCAGGAGGAGGAGGAAGTTGGGATGCAGAATTCATGAAGAAAAGTGTGCAAATCGTACAAAAATTCAGGTCAGAGCAGAATTTATTTCCTGTTTCCTGGTTTGTAGTTCTGCTTCTTCCCCATTTCATTCATGTCCGCCCTCCTAAAAAGTGGAACTAATAAAACCCAGCAGGGAGAGACAAATGATGTTTGTCATTTTTATCATACTCGGCGGCGGCGGCGCTTTTGCTAGACAAACAGAGAAACTTGTTTGGGCCTATTTTTCCCACTTCCCGCTCTTTTGCCAGGTTGACAAATTGGACTTGAAATGGAGACACATTTCACAAGAGGAAAATCCCCTCTAGCCTCATTCGGATGATATCTGTTCCAGGGATGCCATTCTATGAACTGTTCTCATTGTCACTGAACTAAGTTATGCATTCAGCATATTCACAAAAGTTTCATCCCTACATTCCTTGCAGCTGCACAATAAGAAGATACAAATCCGCCACCTCTTTTCTCTCTTTGGGCATAAGCGGCTTGTAATGTCATAGACATTGGAGGAGCCTCAGAACAAGAAGCCCGACGACGATATCGTGTATGAACATGAATGGCAGAGAACAGCAGCGTGGATGCCCTTCATATTAAAGCCTGTGGATTTGCACAATGATCCGTTCGCCTCATTCTCACCCTTTCGACGATGGTGTTCTATTATCTCTCTGTTCTCTGGGCGCGGAAAAGAATACAAATTACGCGTCTGTCAAGACTCAAGGATCAACAAAATGTAAAATTAAAATGATTACTTCCGATCATCCAAGTTCATTTCGTTATTGCCCAATCCCTTTTATGGTGCAGATAGAGCTGTACCTGCCGCGTCTTCTGAGCCAATTCACCCAAGCTTGTACCGAATTGCATTGTTGTGTCCGGCGTTACAATTTTACTTCTTCTCCTCCCCTCGCGAGGGTGGGTCGCATATTTCGTCATCAATCATGTCGTCTTACAACGGATTTCTGCAACACTCTTGCTCCACATATGACAAGAAATGTCAATACTATTGTTTTGTAAACCAGCCTCTGAACTGTAAAAAGGGGGAGCTTTCGATTCATACCCTGGCATGACCGTTCTGATACTAGGACTCGTTTTGATTGAGCCCTTTCCTCTCCTATGCCAATCATATTTCACTCTCCTTCTCCCAGTGCTACTGCCCCAAATATGTCACTGTGAAGGAAGAGCGGAATAAAGTAAACAGGAAGTAAAAAGTATCTCAAAACAAGGAAGAAGGGATTGTCTGGTAACCGCAATACGATACTCCATGTATCGGTTATTATTGCTGAACGATTAATATTTCATTAGCAACGCCTTAACAACATACGAGCTCCTCTTCTTATAGACCGTTGTCATACACTCAGTTTTTAAACAAAGTATAGAGACAAGGCCATCAGAGGCAGTGGGAGTAACGACAAATAGCACAAATGATACCCCCAGCGAAAATTACATAATCAATTAGCCTGGTGTAGTACATTAGATTCGGCCTTGGTTCAATGCCGGCAGGAACTAGGTCAGCTGCTGCTGCTGCTGCTGCTGCGATAGTGACAAATGACAATGCGCACAGAGCTAGGCAATGAATCAACAGCGCGCGCTTTTTGCACAAGACACCTTTTGATGATTATGATTGGTAGACGATCGAACAAGATACATTAGCTCAAGTGTTCGGTCCCAAGGCTGCAGTTAGACACTTAGGAATAAGGGCTTTTGAAATTTTGACGCTAATAACAAAGTTGTCGCTACTCTGAAGACGGATTCCCCTTTTTAGGAAGGAGAAAGTTTCCGTCTCATCTATTGAAGAAGGCCTCAGATCCAGGAAGTGCGAGAGTTTGGATGGATCAATCTATAACGCAACAACTTTCGTCTTCATGCAAAGGCGGAAGAATAAGAAGAAGTCGCCAGTTATTGATCATGTTGTCTCCTTGTGATGTATACGAAGCCATGTCAAAGGTCAAGGCAGCAATATCGTATAATGTACGTCGTATATTATCTCCTTTTCACACTTTCTTCTTCTTCTTCCGGACATGTGTTTCTAATGTCTTTGCTCCCATTCTCTCCTCTGGCCACTTGAGAGTTGGGAAGAAGAAGAGGAAATCTTAGCAGGAGAAAGAGAAAGAGAAAGAGAAAAGAGTGTCGCACATAAAGATCTCACTTTCTTTCCCACTGCTACAAACTGCACTTGGCAGATGCTGCTGCTACTGCTGCCTTTTGCGAAAATTCATGATACTTGGAGCCTGACATAAGTTCCGCCTCTGCTGACCTACTTTCTTTTTCACTCTACTACGAGGGAAAGTTTATCTTCAATTTCAGCTCTGTTTTTCTTACTTGTCGCCTCTATGTCATTCAAATTCAAAGAATGGGGCCTTCTTACATGGAAGGAGGACTCCATTTTGTCCTCAAACTAACCAGACATTGAGATAAATTATTTTAATTTCAGCAAATTAGGCCCAAGGAGTTTTGCACAAGTGCAGTCGTATCAGGAGACCGCTAAAGACCGGATAATTCCTTCAATGTATTCTAGTAGGGATGACATTTTGCTTCTATTTTGCCTTTTAAGAAACTTTTGTATAATGAATAGAGAATCATGAGAATAATTCAGCCCTGAACACCTATCATCCAATTAGATCTTTTGAGATATGTTCCCATACAGTAAAACTGAACACTTATTGTTACAACCCTCAGCTTGATAACGAGCACTTTTCATGTAATGGGAATATTTCACAATTGAGCTTTAAAATTTTAATTTCATTCCGTGCAGTGAGATTAGACGGACTGCGGACAAATTACCCTTCCTACTCCAAAAAGAAAAGGAATGTAGCTTGAAAATAAAGGGACATTTTTAGGGTTATATAAATTGCCAGGGGATTTTCTTTCCCTCTCTCTAAAATTGGACAAATGAATTTCCTTTTGTTAGAGCTCATTTTGCAATATGCACAAAGTTTTCCCCAAGGCTGGAATTGAATTTTCAACGATCGGTTCTCAAGAGTTTTGTCTGTGAAAAGAACTGGGTCGATCTAGAAGAAGAAGAAGTTTTGATACAAATGTGTTAATTATTCCTCCTCTCTTGATTATGTTCTAGAAAATGCTCTGAGGAAACTTTAATTTTATTGTGGAGCATTTTACAAGAATGCACTTTGTTGCTTTAAACTGTGATTACATGCATAAAATTAGCATTGAAAGCTCAACAATAATCTCTTGGGGACAAAAAATGTAGGCCATGGTCACCACCGTACTTAACTCCATTTGAAGAGGAGGCAACAAAGGCCCGTTGGAAAAAGACGACAAAGATATCCCTCTGAAGTAAAAGAGAAATGTCGTCCTTCATTGAAGCTAATTCTCCCACCTAAGGGGGCTCCTACACCAGGACGATTTGGAGGAAAACTACCGGAAAACTACCAGAAAACTTCCTTTCTCAAGAAGTTTTCTGGTAGATTTCTGGCAGTTTTCTTGCAGTTTTCCTGCAGTTTTCCTGCAG
>LR139468.1:0-39666 GCA_900659605.1 Tisbe holothuriae | reverse complement strand
ATAGTCAATATCAACTTCGGATAGCTTAAAAGCGCTGCAAGCGTTCTTCGTCCTCCGAACCTGAAATAGAAAAGCAAGGACGTCGTCATAAAACTATTTTCCATAATCTGTCAGGAGAGTATAGTACAAGGGAAAGAAAGAGAAAGAAACAACCGCCTTGTAGCTAATAATAACCATTGTAGTTGACTGTTTCCTTTCTGTCGGTTTCGGGGGAGTAAAGCCGTGTACTCTATTAAACCAAGAAACACGTCACCAAAAATCACTTTTAAATCAAATCAATGTGGTTTGCTGAAGGTACAAATTCAAGCCAACCTGAGTCCATGAACTGCTGCTGCTGCCCTCCTTCTTTGAGCCCTTCTTGCCGTTGGAGATGCTCAGCTTCCTTCCGGAGCCCCCCTCGGCCAGAGCCTTTTGTTCCAACTCCCGCTCGCGGTCTTTCCTCTCCCGCTCCTTGCCGTCCAGACCATTTCGACTCCGACTCCGGCGCATGTTGAATTCTGACTGACTCCAGAGGAGGTCCAACCACGGGGTTCATTCAAACAAAACTGTTTGTTTGTTTGCTTGTCGGTCTGCAGCAGTACCGAGAAGGGGTATTTTTAGACTGGATGTCATAAGTGACACTAGAGCGGCCCGGGGTCAGAGGGATATTTAAGGCCTTCTTTTTTTGTCGAGCGCTCTGTAAGACGGAGAAGGGGGACAGAAGGCCGCTCTCTTGAGAGCCTCTTGCGGTACAAGCGTCGTACACTGTTTGTGCATTAGAGACTCGATTGGTATTAGACGGAGGCTGTTCAGATTTTAGTTTAAAATCATATTCCAAAAGTAAAATTATACATTCTAAACCGTTTATAAAAACCTCATTAGTTCATAGTACTACGTTGTAAGGCATCTAAAAAGTGGCGTTTGTTTTGTTCAGAGCTTTACGGAAAATTTAGTTGAAAATTACAGCATTTTTGATACATGAGAATGGGACCATTTCAAAACGATTTTCAAGCATTACACAATCCTGATCGATTCCGAGTTGCCTTTTTCGCTGTTACCTCTTGCATGACAAAGAAACCTCAGCCAATAACACCACTCAAGGGAAAAGATAAAGAAACAGCCGGAGGAGGAGGGCATAAAAAGAGAGGAGTGCAAAGTGTCTGTTTGCTATCCTATTTGGCCAGAAAACAGATTATTATTATAAGACCAACCTTCACTTCGTTCTTTTCCATTCAATGTCGATTTTTATCTTTAAAAATGCTGTCGACCTTTCTAGATTAGACTTTTTACAAGGAAAATATCCAAGTTAATGGAAGCAGTGCAAAAGCAAAAGACACAAAAGCAATTAGCTTTCATTATGTTTAATGGCAAGTTATTCATATTGCTATTAAGAGCATTAGTTAATTAGCCTTTCTGTATGTGATAACGATGCAGTAGACAATGATGTATACATGTACTAAGCATTAATCCATCATATTATACAAAGACAAAAGTTCCAAGACAAGGACAAGCACGCAACCAGTGCCTTTAATAAACACGTAATGAGTACTTGAAGAACTTAAGTTTATTTTTGGTGCACTGGATAAGAAGAATGATGACTGGTAGACACGTTTTATACATGACATCTGCAAAAAATAGGACTTGTTTGCTTAGTCCTTCATAAAGATGTCATAAAACCTTTTTTGCATGTGCCATAAAGACTTGGACAGAAATGTTGCATTTTCCTGAATGAAGATTCCCTCAATCCAGACTTGAGAAAATGCAAAATTCCTTCATTTTACTTTTAGGACAGGTAAACAAAGCAGCCCTTTCATGCATTAAGACGAAGAAGAGCAAGAAACTCCTTTCGTGTAAAAGCCTTTTCTTCCGTGGTATATCCTTTCTTCAGTCTTTGTACTTTGACATACTACATAAACCGCTGATAGAAGAGTGCTTTCAGTTAAACACGATATGATTAGGGCTGCCAGTTTGTATTTATGGACCACTTTAAAACAATTTAGTGCTTCTTTGTGACCATCGTGTATCCATCTCCGATGTTCATGAGAACGGCCTGGACGCGATCATCCCTGAAAATAAAATGAAGAAGTTAAAGCAAATGTCGTAAACGGAGTTTAGAGCATTGGTTCGTAGTACAGCATATAAAATTATATACACAAGAGCCGTTGAACGTCCTTTCTTGGAGAACAGTCATTTCCAGCTTTGAAAGTACAAACATTGAACATGTAATTTTCTCCTGCAAAGGTAAACTGAGAAACACAAATCGATGAGACTTGTTTTCCTCCTTCTCGCTTTTGTTGGCAAAAAGACAGAAGGAGATTTCGGCACGATATTTTTCGCCTTGACAAGAGTTTGAATCATGTTCCAATCTACTATTTATTTTCATCGGGGCAAAAGTCGAGATTAAAGTCTCTCTCCCAGTAAATAAAAATATACTACCGTATTACTCCCAGTTATAACAAGGAAGACAAAAGTTTGCCTTGTAAAAAATGATACAATACACCACATTGCGGTGGATCGTGAACCAACAATGCCATTCATAACTCTTTCACAATGCAATATTTTCTTTAAAGGAATTTTTCATATCCGTTTGATCGGTCCAAACAATATTGAATGGAATCGGGAGAAAATGACAACTGACTCATGGCGGAAAAATCCAGTTCCACTATCGAATCTCTTACGATTTAATTTTGCCGTTGAGTGCCTTGAGCGCCATGGTGGACGCGTCCGTCACCTCCGGGTCGAGCACGGCCCCGCTCCACAGGGTGTTGTCGAAGCCGATGATGCCGCTGTAATTAGCACTTAATTAACCCACATATTATAGCTAATTAGCTGCTAATTAATTACCCTGGCCTGAGCAGTTTGAGCGCCATCTCGTAGTAGCCGTCGTATCCGGTCTTGTCGGCGTCCACGAAGGCAAAGTCGAAAGTGGCGGCCTCGCCATTATCCAACAGTTTCTGAGAAGGAAGAAAGTTCATTGAGAAGGAAACCACAGGGTTAAGACTTAATGAGAAACCTCAGAGGAAGGTCGTATAACTGTTGGCATTAATTAATTAGAACATTGCAAGGGTGCGCCTAGACTTGCGTTGCATTAAAATACCGAAATAGAGCCCTTTTCTAGGTGCGTCTAATGCCTTTAAATTATGCCTTGTAAACCGATAATTGCATTAATGTGACTACAGTGTATGGTATCCAGAATAATAACCACAATTGCATAAGTTGAAAACACGCCCAATGCAATAAGATTCATCACGCAAATTAAACTGGCATGGGTCAAATTCACATGGAAAAGTAGTTTTAAAAGGCCTTATTTTTTGCGCATTTCCGTTCCTGTTGTCTCGAAAATAAAGTAGGAGGTGAAGAAACGGAACTTGAGAAGTTTAGAGGCGGTCTTAACACGCGATTCAACGGTCGTACTTGCAGCGTCTCCTTGGCAGGAGCGATCACCAGTCGGATCTTGTCGGCCACTCCCGCGTCCGCCCAGTGCTTCTTGGCCACGGCCGTGTAGTCCTCGCTCACGTCGCAAGCCACCACCACGGAGTCGGGGCCGGGCGCCAGGTGCAGCGCCGCGTTCAGGCTGCTCGCGCCGGTGAACACGCCAATGTCGAGAACCTTCTTGGCGTCTGAAAGGAAGGCAATTGTAAAAACCTCTAACATGACTCATCCTGACTTGTATCTTACTGAGCGATCTCATGAGAGCGGCGTTGAGCTGCAGCACCTCGGGCGCGCCCAGCATGACCGCCATGGGCTGCTCCTTGAGCGTCTGCGCCATGAGCGCCTTCTGACTGTCGGCCAGCGCGGTCGAGTGCTCGATGCAGTACTGCACGACGGGGTCCGACCCGGTCTGGTAGCTCTTCTTCACGGACATGATGGAGATGGGGTTCAGGATCCGGGAGATGAGACTGTCTGTTACTGGCGTTGTTGTGCTGAATGCGAACTGATTCGGTTTGAAACTGTTTACTCCTCCAAGTTTGACCCTCCTTGCCTGTTTTCCAATGTTCACTGACGCACTCGCACAGGTCTTTTCTGTTGCTCTGCACAAGCACAACAAGTGGGGCAAGTGCACTTGGTAACAGAACGTTTGCATGGGAACGGGCACTTTACAGTACAGGATAAGAAAACCGGGTTCTATAGAGTTTATGCACAAACAATAAATATGTCCATTTTTGTAGATTTTTATTCAAATGGCCGTTAATGACGTGGTTTTGGAATATTTTTGCGCTGGCTGCTGGCATGATTTATCTGCTATATTTTGATGATGTATTTTTTTTTCAATTTCGACGCAATCATTACAAAGTACTCACGAAACCTTTGGCGCTAAAATTACTCCGACAACAGAGCTTACTTGAAAAAAATCAACCATCATGAAGGTTACTTTCAAGTTTCAATATACCTACTACAAATAGTCAGCTACTATTTGTTTTTGTTTTAACTTGTACAACGTTCTAGATTACAGCCGTATATTGACGTAAGAATTTGCTACATGTTTGAAATAGAGTTTGGCGAAAGTACGAAATCAAATCTTTCGTACTTCTTAGTTTCCTAAAAAAAAAGCCCAAATATAATATAAATTTTAGAGTAATGAAAATAATCTTTTTTATTTTCCATAGACGGTCCCATATAGGTTCTGACACTAAAATGTTCATAGCCTCGCTCTTGCATTCACCATTTCTCATACCATGACTGGATCCCATTGCTTGACTCAACAGCCTTCTCCTTCTTCCTCCCTCTTGTCCCATCCCCCCAGCGGAAGCTTAATCTCTTTGACACCCAATCCACTTGTCCCCCCTCCTCTCTTCCCATATCATCATACTACATTATTCACTTTCCTACTTGCCCTCCAGCTCTGTATCAATAGACGTAAGACGTCGATATGTCAATGTGTCACCTTCTTAACAGTCTCCAATGAGGTCTCATTGTCGCCAACATCATCAAAAAAGAGCCCAATTTGCCCCCAAACTCAGCTGGGCTTTCTTTCTTTCTTCGACGGAGACACTCAAATGGAAATCTTCTTCCTTCTTCTCCTTCTTATGCCCCCGGCGGGCTTTCCAATTCAGTGAGTTCCTTTTGGAGCCATGTGCAAACACCCCAGACCAAGAAGACCGCGAAGACCGAAGACCCACTCGCAGATGGGCTGCATCCAAAAGAACTTACAATGGTAAGTTTTGGTCTAAGCGGCAAAGGAAGAAGTAAAACCTCCTGTCAAAGAATCAGAGAAAAGGAAATCCCCCTTTGCTTGAAAAGAAGATGTCTTTACGTTGTCAGAGTTGCGAAAGAGATGAAGAAGGGAAGGCATGTGTTGAGAGGAGGAGGAGAAGGTCCCATTCTGGAGGGAGCTATCTCCTCCTCCTCCTTCTCTATAATGCACTGCTTCTCTCTCTCTCTTCCCCAACCCCTCTTTGCAACTGTAGACATGTTCCCTCCGTTCTTTTCTTCCTTTCACCTCTGGGGAGAAGTAGAATGCGAGAAAGAGATGAAGCAGGAAGCGGCTCTTAGTTTTGTCCTCTCTTTCTCTTTTTCCCCTCCACCGTGGTATTACTTTTTACACGCCCGAAAAGAGAAGAAGACCGTCGTCGGCTGAGGATATGGTGGCCTTTTGCAGCCTTTTTTTAGGATGGAGACTGAATAGGGGGCGCGCGAGGAAGAAGAACCAAAGCAGTGGTGGTGGGCTCAGTCTGTCGACGACTGGTGACCGGAGAAAAAGAAAGGAAAGACGACATATCGCCGTCATCATCATCACAATCACGAACGAAGACGACGACGACAGCACCACTTGCCGACGAGCTCTCATCGCAAACGCACATTCAAATTTCCCGCCACAATCCACAACAACCCAGCACCATGCCGCCGGTAGTGACGCTGCTGCTGCTGCTGTGCCTGTGCGCGGCCACGACGACGAGCGCGCTGCAGTGCTTCATGGACAAGCAGGGCATCAAGCCGACGGGGTCGGACGACGAGATTACCGACGTCGACCGGTTCCAGAGGTTCAACTGCAGCCTGCTCGGGGGGAAGATTGAGAAGGTAGGATCATCATGATGGGCCTACGAGTAAACACACAAACGGGATTGGACTCTGGGGACGGAGCGAACAACGAGCGCAATTTCTCCACCAATGTCCATGAGCATTGACGCTCGTTTCTTTCCCTCTCCAGACTCGGTTTTACAACCCACCCTTGCTTTCTTATTTTCGGGCTTTGACATTGTTTTGTGCCATTTTACAGCCTTTTATAGCCTCGCTTTTTTTCTTCCCTCCTATTCTGCCGGGTCGATGATCATGTAAGCCAATACCGACAGAAGAAAGAGCTTTCTTGAATCATAAAACTCGCACAGGTTCTCTCCTCTGTACAGTACACACCATTATTATTAGACTTGACAATGAATCGTCGTCGTCGCCATTGCGTGATCTTTGTAGACACTTGACGGGAAAATTGAGGGTAAAACTTATTAGACGTTTTATATGACCGCTCGTATAATAATCACAATAATAATATGCACCGGGAGGGAGAAGAAAAGGAGCCTTTTTCTTACTTGGCTGAGGAAGAAAAGAATGGGAAATTACCTTCTATAGTCATGAATACGCATATTGTGTCGACTTCTTTGGGAGTCTTTGGACAACAATAATAGTGTCAACGAACAATAATAATCAGTAAAGCTTCTTTGTCGAAAAGAGTAGTAGTACGAGTACGTATATTCGATCAAATATATCCGTGACGTATATTGTACAAAAAGCGGAAGCAACTTCTTGTTAAATATGGCTTGAAATATTCATTGAAGGCTTCATCATCATCACTTATTGAAAGGCGTTGCGGCGGCATCGGCTCTGAAACATATTCCATCCTTCCAATTTGATCAGAAATAGAAAAAGAAATAGGAGAAGTGGCTCTTTCGAATTTTACACCGGGGTCGAATTTATACGGAATCGAAGACGGCGGCGACGAAGCTCTTATATAATTTAAGCATACATGGCCCTGGTGGCTGCGTTCATATTTTCCGAAGGGAATCAATAATTAATTCCCGGTGCGTGGGAGAGATGTGAATATAGCAAGCACTTCGTGTATTAAGGAGCTCTTCTTCCTTCGAGATCTGCTGGGCTCAGATCGAAATGGAAGTTTATAGTGCTGCATCGAATGAAGAAGAAAACTTTGGAAGAAGAAGAAAGTTTGCTTCTTCTTCTTCTTTCTTGTCCGTCCGTGGGCGGAATAATGGGGTGGGATGAGAAGACATTATTGATCATCTACTCGACCCAACCTAATATTAAAAAAGCTCTCCAAGTAAATGCAACACGTCCCCCATTTTATATTCTCCAGCTTTCATTCAGTGTCAGCAGAATGCATTTAACTCAACTTTCTACCCCCGGTTTTGGCGTTATCGAAAAATATCCTTTTATCCCTCTCAAAAAGTGGCCATCAGTATACCTTTTCAGAAGGCCACGCTTACACTGTCTCTCCCATGTCATCCTACAGCTGTGTCGGGTTGAATTCCGTCCGTGTCGTGGCAGCCTTTGGCCCTTTTTGCATTTCTTGGTCTCCCCCGAGACAGATGAAAGGATCGCTTTAATGAAGTGGAAACAACGGCGGAAGAAGAAGAAGAAAGAAAAGGTTGGGCCTAAAATGAAGCCAGCTTCATTTCCCGTCCTGCCCTTCTTTTCATAATATATAACAACAATATAGACCGGCCTCCAAAAGAAGATAATCTATTTTAATGGCATGGGTGACGATGGCAAAATACGGTTAATGTACAACAATGGTAATCATCGTATCATGATCATCATCAGAAAGGTTCATTATACCCTGGATGGGATGCTCATAACAGTGGTATCATTATGATAAGCCAGCTTCTGCCTGACAGTAAACATGTTTTTCTCGCATTTCACTGCAGGAAACACATCATTTGCAAAGTAAGGCAGGAAGAGCAAAAAGGCTGTCTGTGTATGTTTGAACCAGAAGAAGCTTTTCTTTCTTCTTCTGCTGCTGCTGCGAGTGCTGCAAAATTCACAACGACGACGCAATTTTTAAGAGCAGAACAGGTTTCTTGTGCACTTCAATTTTTGTTGTTTGAGAATGCAACAATGCTGCTGAACGACGTTCCTTGTTCCTAATCCAAGTGGAAGAAGAAGAAGAGCCTTCATTTAATGCCGCTCTTACCAATTTAATGCTTGGTTGAAACCAAGGTTCATTTTCCGGACGGGCAACAGAAATGAAAGGGAAGCTGCTGCACTGTCACAGATGCTTGGAGACAATGGCAGTGAAGAAGCAACACTATTATTATTATTACGTACAATGGCTGTCATCCATTTGTCAGATTCCCATCATCTGAATAATATCATAATATTATAAGCAGTCCACATCTGACGTCGGGATAAATAAATCATTCAAAGACTGCTGCTTATGGAATCAAATCAGCCCACTTATGCGTACATGGAAGAGCATACACGGCTAGCGCCCTCCCAATGTATGATGATAATAAAAGTCTTCTTGGAGCGAGATCTCCGTAGATAGAGAGACCTGCTGGCTGCTGCTGCTGCTAGTTCATAAAACCACTGCTGCCAAGAGAAAGAATAAGAAGTAGGAATTCTTGTCTGGCTTGAAGGGTCCGCAAGAGAGCAATCTTGTGAGATCCGAGAGGATGGAAGAAGACGGACTCAGCCTCTGTCTGCAAAGAAGAAAGAAAGAAAGACTTGGTGGTTCTTTCTTGGGAGGAGGATTCAATCTGGAGTGGAGGAAATTGTCCTCAGTAGAATGGGCAGAGTTGTAAAACGATTATGCCATAAATGAAGGGGGAATTCCAGAATGCACGAATATATTATCATATTGCATTCCTTGCATTTTGCATTTTGCATGGCAATGAAATTGCACGGCTATGAAACAATTATCCCATAAAAAGGTATACAAAACTGATGCCTATTGCAGGCGTAATAGAGGAGCATATTTACTGGCATCACAAAGCAATTGTTATAGCTTTTTACAAATCTACAAGTACTGCCATGTCTAAAGCTGTGTTAAACCACTAAAACTTTCTTCAAATACATTTTGCAGTCCTATACTCAGCATGCTTGGAGATCAATAGCCTAAAAGGATAAGCCAAAAAAACAATTTGGACTGTCATGCTTTTACATCTAGTAAGAAAGCTCTTACATGCAAAAAAAATATGAAGTCACGCTTCAAAGGTTTTTGCTGGCAGCCCAAAGTACAGCTACGTACATCTAGGAGGGAATCTTTGCATAACAAAGTTGCTGGCAGCTAGTAAAAAAGATACTCGTCTAGTTCGCATATAAATCCAAGCTCAGGGGAAGTTCGTAAAAAAGCAAGAGCAGCATCGTCGTGAATCTGCAGCGCCTCGCATCGTAAAAATCAATCTGGCGAGACCGAAGAAGAACCATTTTTATTCCAAGGAGGTTGTAGTAAAATGGATGCTAAACAGTGAATAATTCAGAGTCCCTTGTGTCGGCTAATTCAGGCTAATGAAGAGGGAGAGAAAGAGACAAGAACATAATGTTCTCTAGCCGTAAACGAGGTTTAGGCGTGTACCACGGACGGGGTTTTATGGCGGCTACTTTCGCATGGCTGGCGCATATTTATTATTATTTTCTTCTCTCTTGGCAGCTAGTGTGCATGGAAGCAGCTCCAAAGTAGTAGTTTCAGGTCTGGAGGGACTAGAAGAATTTCATCGTACTGGGTGATGAGATTCGCTAATCATGCAAAGTTGGGGTAAATAATGCGTATTACACGTGGCAATTACAAGAAAAGTGGATAATTGCCACCCGGAATACTTTAACACCGTCATTTTTGGAGGGGACACTTATTTAAGCAACCTTGGGAGTACTTTACAAAGTTCTTACAAACAGGAAGCGGGGAGGTCGATTTTTTATCTGAACCAACTGAAGACATAACTCTTCGTACTTTAACTTCCTTTTATTCCTTCTACTTTTTCACAATGAATGAAAATGGGGTTACTACTATTTCATTCAGCCAAGGTACATAAATAAAGTCATGCACAGACGTTGCTGAAGCTGACACAAGGAATTTAGTATTTCAATGACTAGATTCAAACTGTAGTTTAAGGCCAGAGAGATTGTACTGCATGCACTCCAGAGTTCGTGGAAAGTCTCCCTTAAGAAAACTGGACTAAAGCCATGTGGAGAATATCTCAGAAAGTATATCAGGATATATGATTATGGCCAAACTGTGGAGCTGCTTTTATATGGCAGAGCTTACTTTTGCATCCAGAGAAGATGTGTTTTGGACCTCCTTCTCCTTAAAGACCTTGTTTTGGTGCAATTCAAAAAACGTATCCTGAAGAGACTTGAAAGCGAATCTTTTCCTTTCTTTTGCCTTCATAAAAGTGATGGATGAACACTCGGGAGGAAAATGAAGAAAATCTTCTTGTCCGCTCCAAGGAGCAACTTCATTTATAACCAACGTTGAACATTTTGTATTCCCGGACAAGGGTTGACGACAATAACTAAAAGCATCGCTCACAACGGATCAATCTCGTCCGCAGACCACCTACTTTTCCCATGCCATTGTTTGCTGAGGAGAGAGATCTTACATTTTCATCTTGAGTAGCAAAAAAGGCTCTCCTCTCTCTCTCCTACTCGTGAACAATCATTCTTCTGCTTTCGAGACGTTGATACGTTTCCTCGCAGAAGAAGAAGAAGTTTTTAATGGAGGGTGATTCAAGCCCACTCGGATTTCAACAAAGGAACCATTCCGACACAATGTGGCTAATTTGTCTTTTGGACATAGGTGGGAGTATTTATCCGCAGTGGAGGTCCAATCTCTGGAGTGCCGTCGGAGTAATTATAAGAAATATCTCCTCTTAATATAATGGCCTTAAAGAGTCTCCGTAGCTAGAGGGAAGAAAATATTTTCCTTCTTCAGTAGGTAATGGCCTTGTTTTTATTGCGCCAAAAACGATCCATTTTGTGGCGATGACGTTTGAACAGGGGGAAAAATGTAAACCTTGGTTGCAAGATATGTTTGACATGAAAATCTCATTATATAAGTGTCTGTCATCCTTTGAAATGCCAATCTCCTCCTTGGTTGCTTAGTCCAATTTCCTGCTGGATGGAGAGCGTGCTTAGAGCAGTATCCAACTTTTGGCCTACATTCTCCTTCCTATAATTGAGAGACTTGCTTTTCAAAAACCACTTCAAGCATTAAAATTCTGCACCCTCCTCCTCCTCCCCCTCTTCTTGGCTGGTAGAGTAGAAGTAACCCCTTCTTCAATGGACGAGATCCCCTCTTCCATATCTTCTCCTCCTCCCCTCTCGGTGCTTGTACAAGTTTAAATTGGCAGCTCTGAGTGGGAGAAGAAGAAGAAAGAAAGAAAGCCGTCTCGGTCCAACAAGGGGATGAAACTTTTCCGTGCGTATCGCCAGCTTTGTTTCCTTCTTTTTGCGTCCTAAAGTGCCCCAGCCAAGGAAAAGAGAGACCCAAACTAACAGCACAATAACAACGTCTTACACCATGAAGGACAGAACGATATTTGTGCAAAATATTCTCTCTCGAGTGACCTAGCCGAGTAGAGTATCAAGAACGGCGAAGGGGAAATTGCTTTGGAAATGGCAAGCAAGGGGGAAATGAAACGAAGAAGGGTTTATATGCATAGGTGAGCAGAGGGCGGCTCTTCCAGTCCATGTTCTCGTGTTGTAATGGCACCACTCTCTGATATCGGAAGATGGAAGGGGACAAAATCCCTGGAAGAAGAAGGAGAAATGGACTCGATGTGTTGTCGATTCCGATTGAAAAAGCTTTTTTCCATTCTTAGAACAAGTTTAGGACTGTGTTTTCTTCAGTTGCAATATCAGTGCAAGGACGAAAATATTCCGTGAAACTATTTTTGCCAGGGAAGGAGATCAGAAATGGGAAATTAATGGTCCGATCCGACAACGTCGTCTATAATGGATTAACGTCGGAAAGAAAGAAAGAAATCGGCGGTTTGACTTTTTACTGAGAGAGGGAGAAGGACGATTATGTACAGTTTTTGCAGTAGGCAGGTTTAATGGATAAAATGATACTCCCGGTACGAACGAAAATCGATTGAGAATGTCATCCTATATTGTCTTCTATTTCCAGCCCTGCATGACCCGCACGGACAAGAACGGCATCGTGACCCGCAACTGCGCCACCATCAACAAGCAGGAGGAGGGCTGCGAGGAGGACTCCAAGGGCGCCGTCCTCTGCTACTGTCTCACGGACTTCTGCAACGAGGCCAGCTCGATGGTCAGCAGCGTCGCGATGCTCACCGTGACGCTGCTCGCGGTGGGCAGGGCGGCGCGGTGGCTGGAGTAGGGTTGAGGGCGAGGTTGGGGATAGTTTTGTGATATGTGCAACTGAGAGAATGTGCAAGAGTATGGACAACAAAAAAGAAAGAAGTATTACTAAATTATTACAAAGATCCAACTATTTAGACAGTGCAAATATAATACTAGTATGCAGTTTGATCAAGGGCCTTTGTTGTTAAAGGTCCTTGAATTTGATGTACGAGCGGATAAGCAATAATAATAATAAGTATAAAACGGAATGTGTATTTCTGATTTTACATGACGGGGTCCACGATGGAGCCGACAAAGAGCGGGACGTTCTTCACCTTGTCCCGGATGATGAACAGGAACGGCTTGTTCACGGTCACCTCGGTGGGCTCGTCGATGGTGCCAATCCAGGGCACGAGCTCGATGCCTGCGCGAAAAAAGAGGTTAAAATGGCTATAAAAGAGACATCGTTTGGGGTGCGAGAAAAATAGGCGATTAAAGTTCAACTGGGGGCTATAAAACTCCTTCTTTTCCCGCCATTAAATTCGTTCTGCTAGATGCATTCAAATGTCTTTATACCTGTGGCCGCGGCGCCGACTGTGCCCTCCTTGTCCACCTCGATGATGGCCGCGTGGCTCACCTCGCCGACCCTCAGGGGCAGGTCCGTCATGCGGTCGAACTCGCCCAGCTCAAAGATGCCTTCCAGACCGAGCTGGAAGAAGAAGAATAAAGTCAGCAGCTTTCTAAGGCGGTAAAAGAGGGGCAATAAAGAAGATTTCTCGCTCCCTATAATAATCACATGGTGTTACATTTCACAGAGATCTCCGTCGATCCGCCCTTTATTCTCTCGCCTCACTAAGTCTTATTGCGATTTTTTTCAATAATATTTCCGCCTATGACCCGGGAAAGGAGAAAGAAGTGGCAGAAGGTTTATTGGATTGGCGAAAAGCGAGGAGAAGAAGAAGTGGGGATTTGGACACAGAACGGCTTGCATTGCTAAGGCCCTCTTTTTATATGTTGCAAGCAGCATTGGGTGGCGGGGAGAAGAAGAAAATCTCCTCGAAACAGCTGTGTGTGTATTTTCGTCCCTTTTAAGCCTTTTTCTTCTTTCTTCTTCAGCAATCCGCGAAATTGCCCCCACACGCTCTAGCAGCTCTCCCACTCCCAAGTTTCCTCGTTTTACACACATTCGCCTTTTCATTCCTTGCAAACAAACGTAGGAATAGAGGAGAAAGCCTCTCTCCCCCTTTATATATCAGACAATATATCTCCTTTCGCCTCTTTCAGCAAAGGCTGAGAGTGGTTGTTAAACAGTGTTGGATTAAATAACGACCTCCTCTGCCAGGATTTAATGCAGATGTAAAACGCATTTAAAATGCATCCAATTTTGGCACGTTCACTTTTACGTTTGTCCTCTTTTCAAAAACTATCAATCAAACTCTGGATGTGCTCCAGAATCCCCCATTAAATATTGCTAAAATAAAGTTAGCCAATATAACAAAGTACAAGTGCTCCCCTTGAAAAGAAAAGTTTTAATATCTTGTAAGTGTGGTCTTGATATAACAAGAAAACTTTTAAAAGGCTGTAGAAAAGGAAGCAAAGGATTAACGCTTCGATGATTCCCAGGCAAAACTTTTTTGTGCTCAACTCGCAACCTTTGGTCTCTTTAAAACGGAATCAATTCAAATCTCCCGCCATTTTTCTTACCTGGTTGAGCACTTTAGAGGCGTCCATGTCGTTCTCGACTCTGAACTCTGGCATGGTGAGCTCGAACTCCTCGCCGCTCCTGTCCTCGTCGGCCTCCTTCATGGCGCGGTCGATTACGTCAAAGATGTTCTCTTCCCGCTCAGAGGTCTCCGACGCTCGGAGGAGGGAGTCCTGCAGCAGTCGGAAGTCTCTCGGAGACTCTGCGGGGGTCACAAGAAGCATCTCGAATCGCTCTCCAAAGCCGAACTGGAAGAAAAGGCTTGCGTTCATAATGGGCCATTAACACGAGCTAGGTAAACAATGTGAGTGTGTCCCATTCAATGGTATTTATCAAGATGTAAGTAATGACTGCTGCCATTCTCCTTTGAAATAGTGAGGAGGAGAGAAAGTCCATTACAAAGGGAATCCTTTGTGCTTTTTATCTTCTGTTATCAGTGCTTAATTTATGTTCCGCGCTTGACCTCACACAGGGTTGCCAGTTTGGAACATTGAGAACTGTAATGGAATCTAGCAAGAAGCATCCAGAGCATTCACTGCACGTCGTATTCCTGACCATTTTGTTCCTATAAGAGCGTTCAAACAAAGCCTCTTCTTCTTCTTCTATGACAATATATAGAGCGACTTCTTTCAAGAGAGGGCAATTTCTCAGAAGATCTATTTTCCTCCTCTTTGGCAGTCAAGAATGGTGTCGGGGGAATCGTAGCAGTAGCGAGTATCAAAACGGTCAAAAACATTGCCTGAATATAAATCATGGTTACTGCCCACGGTGGATGTGATCTGGTCAACGTGCTATCCGCTCTTAAATACCTTGTACGGAATGGACACCACTGTGAAGTTCTTGTCCTTGATGAAGCCGGGGAAGGTGACGTTGCGGGCGCGGAACTGCTGGGACGACCTCGTCATGGTGTTGACATTGGCCCGGGTCTGAAAAAAACGAATTTTGAGCCAGGCCTTATGACGTTAGGTAGTCTCCTAATAACCTGTCCGTCCATGAGGTGGAACTGCCTTCGTGCAGCGTCCGTCTGCGTCTCGAAGGGGATCGTCCACGCGTCTTTGAAGTAGATGACGTTCGTCAGCACGAGGAGAAGACTCGGGTCGAGGGAATCTGAAGGAAGAAGAAAAATTACACTCGTTTCGATGCATAAATTATTGGCTTATGACAGCTTGGGGGAAATGGAGGGGAGGGAGCCCAGGGCGATGGATCTAAATGATCAATATATTTTAATCCAACGGAAGAATCCCCCGTTTTCCATCCTCATGTCGCCTTCAGTGCTTCCGATCCCCAAGGGACGAAGGGAGATAGGAGGAGGAGGAGGAAGAAACAGGTTAGCGAAAAAAAGAGGAAGCACATTCACTTAAGTTAACAGCTTTCAATGTTACTCTATGAATTCATTCGGTGTGGATAAAAAAAACGCGCAGTCCAGAAAACGCCCTTTCAGAGAACACACACACTTCCAAAAACGCCCGCAATCCAAAATCCTAATAGCTAAATACACTTAAATACACACTTACACACAGTATGTTTGATGATATTTGGGCATTAAAGGTGAGAGTCCTATGTAAACAGATAGTGCGACACTTAATTACGTAGATACTAGATACCCTAATTCATTCTTCTCAGAACCGAGAAAGGGGAAGTTTCTTTACTACTTGATTAACTGTCCACGCCCTTTATAACGAATCTAATCCTCACCAAACAACTTGTTAATCTTCCCCTCCGTCCTGTTGGCCACCCAGTCATTGACGGCGACCTCTGGCGCGGAGCCCTTCAACAGCCCGTAGTCGGACGAGTAGACGCGCTCCAACCGCTCCACAAAGTCCTGCTTCACGGAGAGGAACTTGTCCTCGGAGATCCACAGCCGGTTGCCGAACAGGAACGTCGAGTTCAAGGTCTGTAATAGAATTCAATGCGTCGACGATCAAAGAGTAGAAACTTTGCAAAAAGAGTCCTTTGAAGTTTGTAAAACTGTGCGCTTGACACTTGATTTTC
The DNA here is from genome assembly GCA_900659605.1 of Tisbe holothuriae. Lineage (NCBI taxonomy): Eukaryota > Metazoa > Arthropoda > Copepoda > Harpacticoida > Tisbidae > Tisbe > Tisbe holothuriae. Next base: position 23,741 of record LR139468.1, on the reverse strand, counting down.
CTACCTCATACTCTTTGAGGATCTCTGAATACTTTGTTTCCAGCGCCTGGATGTTCCTCTGCCTGCCGAGCGCCTGCAGCAGCTCCTCCTGCGTGTCCGACCCGTCCGTGGACCCCGACGTAAGCATGGCGAGCGCCACGTGCAAGCTGAACGGGGAGAAGACAAAGTTCTTTCTGGCGAGAGCTTCGCTGCGGACGACCTGAAAATATAAGGACGTTAGAGCATCTTTTTTGGTCTGCCAAGAGGCTTCTTTTGGGTTATCTGTCGTTGTTGAGCCCGACGTCCAGTCGATAGCAACTCTTTTTTCACACATGACCAAGTTTTTTTTCATATTTCCTGTGAGCAAGAAATGGAGAGGAAGATTCTTTCGCAGTATTGTGTGTCCCAGTGAAGAGGAAGCAAGAGAGATATCATCATAGTTATTGGCATCATCTCTTCCAAAGCCACGATTTCTTCCTTCGTCTGAGAAAATGCTGCATTGGATCCAACCCAACAAAAAAGGGACGACGATATTGTCGATATGATGAGATGAGGGCATCGATGATGGCATATGTGAGATTTATGGATGATCCTTATTGAACCTTCTTTATTCAATGCATCATCATCATCATCGGTATTCCATGCGTTGTTATCAGATTAGGCCTCATGATGACTTTATGATCAATTCGGGGGCAAGGCCATAACGATTATGAAAGGCTGCTCTTGCACGGTTGATATGTAATCGCATATATATTAATATATGCGCTGCAACAGTTGCCTTATTCGTCTCTCCACCGTTTTCATCAATCAAAGGCATTTTGGCCAAGTCGGGGGGAAATCCGAATAGGACCAAAAAGTAGAAAGACCGATGGAGAGAAGAAGAAATAAAGAAGCAAATCCCAGATTGGATTGGATCTATCGCAATCCAGAGACGACGACTGAGTTTCCAATCATAGGTGAATGAGAACTCTACGGGGCCTTCTCTACCTTGGATTGCATAAAGAAAGTCTCCTAGACACGTATGCTCTTAGCTTTATTCCATGTCTAAGGCCGAGGGGATTTCGCTTGTTGTCGTCGTCTGCGTCTCAACATCTTCTTCGTTTGTCTGCAGTAGTAGTATTCAAAATTCTCTGCCTTCAATCGAGCTCTGAGGGGAATCTATTTGCACGTCTTCCTTTACCTCTCCTCCCAATTGAGTGTCGCAGGGGAAATTTCGTTTTATTTTGACACAAAGAGACTTCTTTTCCCCCTTATGACGAATTTCTTTTTGTTTACCTCTGTTAGAAAGGATTGTGAAAAGTCGTTAATGGTGTCGGAAAAGCCCCTGAGAACCTCTGGATTGTTGGAAGACGTTCCACCGGGTTTGAACAACTCCTTAAAGAGCTGAAATAGAAAAGATAGAGTTCTCGTCATTTAACGCTCTTCAAACTATATTTAATCTCATCACCAAGTCGAAGTTTCCTCCTCCCTTCCCAGGCTGGAAGAGTGAGAGATCGAATTGTGGAATCCCACTCGCCTCAGCTGAGGACAACGGTGGTAGACCGGGAAGAGGCGGCGGCGGCGGAGGCGCAAACGATGGCGGCGCTGGAGGTGCAAACGATGGCGCCGTCGCCGGAGCATCTGTCGTTTCTGGTCTGCGAGCTGGGAATCTCGTCCTCTGCGGTGCCGGTGTCGGTGTCGTCGATGTCGTCCGTTGGAAAGGGTCTGTCCCCGAGGCGTCGATACCGTCAATGGTCTGCTGCTGGAAGCCTGCATTAGAGACGCAATTACAAGGGGAGAAGTTACAGGGGACACAAAAGAATGAAAAGTTTATGAGGCTGGCATTTGCCAGCAATGCATCGGGGAAGAAGTTTGGAAGCTAACACACAATACACATGGTATTAAAGATATATAACAATAACTTTCTTCCCGTTCTCTCTCTCCTTCCCCATATTGTTATGAGGTAAGTTTTGCCCAAGAGTCAATGTGCGTGCGGTAATCTGATTATTTGCTCAGCCTCTGAAGGGGGCGAAGTATGAGAAAGAGAAAGACAGACTTTTGTGCTGAGTGCACAACCACCAGTCATACATTCAGATGGCAGGAAAGGAGAGTTAATGGACAGGGTGCAAGGATTGACTCTGAAGATAAACTGTTCTAAAATGCAGTCCTCCTTGATGCATATTTTACTCCAGTTTCAGGTTGTAAAATATATATTTAAAAAAGATCCCGTTGTAGGAAAATCCGCTCCACCCTGTGTCAAAACAACATGCAATATGCATCACCATTTGCCAAGTAGGGGGAAAACAGCTCTCTTAGCAAACTGTATATATGTATGCACTGCCCCCATTGGCAATAAAGACTATTCATACCATGCCAAGCAATGCTTCAATAACAAAGCGAAATAGGGATATCTTTTCATTTCCTTTGCACATGAAGATAAAGGAAGAAAACCCTGCTGGCGAATGTAATCCAGGGTATAAATAATTAATCCATTACCTTGAGGCAAGCCATTCACCGCCATAAGCGAGGCAACGACAAGAACGAACGTCTTCATGCTGAACAACTTCTACTGTATTTAACACGTACACTGCACTATTATATCTTTTAAAGCTCTACAGGATGCACTTTATGGACCGTTTTGGTCTGTTTACTTTTATTTCTACTGCCCGCTATCACACTGTATTTGCGGAGTGAACCGCTTGAAATTCAAGGCAAGAGTGATTCAACGTCCAACTTGCTACATTTACTTCTGTTGACGGGACTCTCTCTCTCTCTTGTTTTCGGGGGAATTAGGGTCTTCCCAGACAAAGAGAAACATGGGAAAATTATAAATGGGGCATATTAATCAGACCCAAATATACAAATTTCATAGCATGAAGTCATCAACTAATTTTATTCAGTGAACAGTAATAAATCAAATCAATAAAAGACTACGTAACAAGTTTCCTTTGTTCTGAAGTTATAGGTTTATTTTGTTTCACCAGCACAATAAAATAGAAATATACTCGGTGGCTGAGCTGAGTAGAAGAAGAAGAAGAAGAAGAAGAAAAACCAGATTTTTATTCATCAGCCAGTCCAGTCGGTTGGTTTGGTCATGACTAAAAATGGGATTCTCTTCTCCTCCTTCTTTCAGTGCAGCTGAATCTTTTTCTCTCACTTCTTCAAACTGGTTAACCAGATGATGATTACGTTTAAAGGAAACTGTGGTGTATGTTGTCATAATCGACAAGGATCCAGTAATTGGATGTGTTTTTTTTGGGGAATACCACAGAGGAGGAAAATGAGCTATTTTGATCACAGTGATTGTTTCCTGGCGGATGTTTCGCTTCAACTTTAAACCTAAAACATACAGATTTAAATGTCACCCCCCAAAAAGTGTCTATATTTAACAGTACTGTAGGATAATTGATTTGTCTGACTTAATATTTGCATTATTTTTTTCGGAATAGTCCGTTCTAAAGAGCACACAACCTCTTTCCTCCACTTTTGTCCGCGTTTTAAGAGAACGTCATGCTTGAAAACGATCCTCTTTTTACCTGTCGCTGCACTGCTTATAATGTTTTCTGCAACCGAGTGTGGCTAAATAACTGCAGCCAAGTATACGGGATTAGTCGTATGTTTGTGCCAAGAAAAGGGATTACGAAGAGGTTACTTGGCATATTCAGATAACTAACAAGCTGTATGTGATGTGCTCTTGTCAGCAAAATGTTACCGCATAAAGTATTAGTGTTATTGTTGTTTGTAACTTTTGTTCAGTGTTTCAATGATTATGATTACCTTATTTACGAAAATTTCGATGCGACCAAGGAAATATTTGAAAAAGAACAGGTCAGTCGAACTTAGTATTATTATAAGGTATTACAGTATATCATTGTTGTTGTTACTTTCTTTTAGGATGCTCTGGCCAATCTTAGATCTCTAAAGACAGCTCTGGAAGAGCGTAAAAATGAAATTGAACAATATCTCCGGACAGGAATCGCCAGTTCTTCAGATGGCTTCCAAGAATCGAGCCCGGCCGAGTTCGCCTCCAAGCCAGTCAACGTGTACAAGGGCATGCAGAACCTCAACAGGCACAGAGCAATCCTTGAAGGGAAGACCAAAGCGGAGATGGACAAGAACGTAATACTTTGATTTCCTTAGTTATTTTTATGATACTCTTAACTTTTTCATTTTTGTAGGAGATCATCTCACACTTGCAAAACCTGACATCGACGTTCCCCACCATAAAGGAACTCAATGCCGCTGCAAGAGGTCTGCTATTCCTCTTTGACACGTACAAGCTCGACTGGAATCGGGCTGGGCTCGGTCAGCTGATCGGCGCGGATCTACCCTCGGGTCCAATTAGCTTCAACTCAGCAGAGCGGCTCCGAATAGGCGACCTGGTGGCGCTGGTGGACCTGGCCGTGGCCGATAAGAGCTATGACACCTGCATTGACCTGCTGAGGGTGATTCTGGCCGAGGACAGGGAGAAGTACATCAGTGGGGAGCTCGTTCCCGATGGGATATCATTTCTCAATAAGAAGAAGCATGAATGTGCCTACTTCAACAACCAGGTTAGTTAAATATATTCGAATTCATTTTTCTTTAAAATAATGTAACTGTTTATTTTCAGTATCTGATGAAACGAGATTCTTATGCCGACACGGGTTTCCGGATCAAGTCTTACTTTGTCAGCGAACAGACTCTGAAGCGTGTAAAGCCGGGCAAGAGGAAGGTCGCGGAAAAGATCTTCCCCATCATTCCCACATCGGATGAGGGACTTAATATGCATTTGCAGACGGCTTGCAGGTTAGATAAAATATATTACAAGTGGAAATTGACATGCTAATACTTTTTCTTATTTCAGGGGCAGAAGTTTTGTCCAACCGATTCCCTCCCAGCGTGGCTTCGCCCCTCGTTGTCGCTGGCTGCACCACTTTGACCCCTATCTGAAGCTGGGTCCGTTCAAACTGGAGGTGGCCAAAGAGCAGCCGTGGACGGTTGTCTTCCATGACATTCTCTATGACAGCGAGATTGAAGATCTTAAAAACAAGACAAAGAACAAGTAGGAGTCTGTAGGACACATAAAACTACAGTTAATTTTTTAAATAATTTTTAAATTAAATTAAAATGTTCATTTCAGTTTGTCCCGCGAGCGAGTGTTTGATTCGGAAAGTACCCACATTGCAAAGCATGAGTTCCGCTCTGGGAATAAGCGTCGGATAGTGGCCAAGACTGTGCAGGCCTGGACAAGCGACATACAATATGACTTTGGAACGGAGCTGCTGTCTTCCAAAATGAAGGGGGTAATGATACCTTACCAATACATAAATACTAAATACTAGGAACTCTATTGTTATAGGTTCCGTCTTGGGATGAGTACCAGTTCGACCATTATGATACCAACTTCACCTACAAGGTGACGAATCCGACTCTTCTGAGGCTGTCCAAACGTATCGAGTTGGCCACCAGGATGAACGTCACAGCAAAGTTCTCATCAACGTCATACCAGGTAGGTAAATATATTTATTTATATAAGTCAATGTTAATGCCTACTATTAAGGTCACAAACTATGGACTTGGCGGCCTTTGCGAGGCTCACATCGACCCTCACGGCTACATTGAGGGCGCTGAACTGCCAGATAACCGCCAGAACCTCCGCATGTCCGGAGACATGATTGGCACGTTCATGGCCTGGATGTCAGACTGCGAGCTGGGCGGGGCGACGGCTTTCCTGGACTATGGAAATGAAGTGGCCGTTTTCCCAACAAAGTAAGATTAATCTTATTGCCTTATATTATTGTCACTAACTTCTTTAATTAGGGGCTCAGCGGCGTTCTGGATCAGTATTGACCGAAAGGGCCACCGCGACCAGCGCTCCACCCATGTCGGCTGTCCAGTGCTCAAGGGTCAAAAGTGGATCTTGAACAAGTGGTTGTACGTGTTTGACCAGTTCAAGGAGTATCCGTGTGGAAAGGATCCGAATGAATATCACGAGGGATTCAAGGGGATGTATTAAGGTGTATTAAGGAAAGCTAAATGATCAAAGAGATTAAAAAGAACGCACATGTGATACATTAAAGTAAATGATAAACAATAAAATACCAAAATTGAAGAATATCAGTATAGACTGTAACAAGCGTTTGTCCAATGTTGAATGGGCGTGTTCGGGTTAATCCAGTTTTGATGAACAGCTGCAGGTATTAAACAGTTCCATGGCCTATCAAAACCTGGTCTGTCCAGAGACGCCACGTTCGAAATTCGCGCGGTTCCCGTTTTGCAATGGCGGCAAGTTAGACGGCGGATTAAAAGGAAAAATCGGATCTAAGTTCTTCTTTCCTTGGGGGGAACTCAGCGCACTCAGTCCCATTCCTTTTTCCCTGCCGTCTAACTATTTTTGCCGTCAAAAGTGTCCATTTTCCCGTCGGACAGACCAGGTTTCGATAGGCCATGAACAGTTCCTATTTTCTCCCCTCACCCGTACGATGCAAAATCGTTTAATCGGAATATACCAAAGATAACTTCCAAGTTTCCAACCGGTTTGTTTTCTTTCTTGAATGTAATTTCATTTTCATTGTCCATAGGAAAGTGGACAATTTCAAAGTGTCTTTGCAGGCGATTTGTAGGCCCATTCTTTTGCAAATAAGCTGGCAGATTAGAATCTTCTTTTATTTATGACGGTACGATATGTCTGTGTCAAAATGGCTCTGCTTATTGGAAGAAAATGCATTATTTTAAGTTACAATTATGTGATTACAACATATGAAATAATCTTGAATAGACTGCATGCTACATCTGATAACCCAATTTGTACTATGACTTAACAGTTCCTGAAATAAAACCAGTTACACCCTCAAATGCGTCCACTACCTATCAGTTAATAGTTAATATGCATTCTTCCGTTGGTCACCCATTGTGCATATTAATTAGATTTTAGCTGTTCTTTGTCAGCTTTCCTTCTTCTGTCCTGCTCTAACCTGTTCATAATAGGAACCTGTCTCTTCATAAGTCTGGGGAGAAGATATGCCCGACTAAAGCTTAAGATGTTCTATTAGAGTTATTAATAGAAGATTCCTTTTCGTTGGTAATCACCATGGCACATGCAAAGCAAAACGCGAATGGAAAGGGCGCGAAAACCGGTCAAGCAAGGATTCGATTAGATTGGGGACACATACAAAAAGGGCGTCTCAATTTCCTCGGTTTCTCTCCTCCATTCATTGACATAGGTTGATCGTAAACACAATAAAAATGCATCTCAGCAGCATTCGACTGTTGTTCCTGCAGGGTTTCCTGCTCAGCACATGTTTCGCAAATGAGCTGAACAGTCCAAGATTGTTCCCCGAGAACATTGGAAGTCTTGAATCTGGGGTCAAGTTTGTCACGGATCCCGAGAACTCGGCATATTTCATCACACAGGCGGTTGTTGGTGTGAGTACAAAAATGCATCCTTCTGGCTACCGGAAAACATAACCGGTTGTCGATCGATTTGAGTGCAAATAGTTATTATCAGATTTTTGAATCAGTTCCTAGCCACGACGACCGCCTGGGTTGTCCTCCACTATCTCATCTGGGACCCGTCCGAGACTCAGCGCAACGAGCAGCTCGACTTGAACAGCCACATCAACTTCTTCACCAGTCCCAACATTGCCGTGGAGAACCTACTCATCACTTATGGTCAAGTAAGAGTACTTTTAACTTTAACATGAGTGTATCATAACATGTTTTCCATAACCAGGCTTTAGTAGTGGCATCCTTCTTCGTCCTCCCCTCTCTTCTTCGAGGCAACGGCGATGCGCTGCCAGAGTTCCAAGAAGGCCACTACTCTGGCGACGACGCCAAGGACAACCGCCGGGTGCTGCTGAGCGGCGCCGTCGTGGACGAGGGAATGTTTGACAAGGCAAACAGGCGGATCCTCTGTCCCAATTGCGTCGTTAGGATCACACTCATAAACCTGCTCATTGTAAGAATGCATTTTATTTGACTTGAATTAGGGTTTAGAGCTTTTTTTGTTTCAGGCCTCCGCAATTATTACCTTTTGGAATATCACCCCGTACTTCAGAAGTAACAAGAGGAGAAGGAGAGATGCATCACAAGGAATTAGCTGGAAGGAGGAAACGGTGCTAAATATCCTGACCATGTTGGACAAAGCTAATTTCTAAGACAGTTTAGAGTGTGCGTAAATGTATATAGGCCAATAAAGAATACTGTACAACTTGCAGAAAAGAACTCGCTTCTAGTGGCTTGTTACTGAGCTATAAACAATAAAATCCTTTTAACCGAATTTAACGCCGGTGCATTCCTGAAAATCTGTCAGTGCATCTGACCAAACACGTTTTTATTAACGAAACTCATTTCTCTGAGAAATCCCGGCAAGGACGAGGCGTAATATCAGCGATGCAATTTAGAGTCCTGACGAACCTTGCCCAGATCGGAGCTCAATATGAGGCTGATCAATCTCATTCCAGTTGCCCTGACTGCCACTCTTGGTCACGGTGCTGAGCCGAGACTGTTCCAGGTGCTGAGCGGAGACACGCAGTCAGCACTGGACTCGATCACCAACCCAGACTTCTCAGCAGAGTTCATTCTAAATGCCATCATTGGGGTAAGGTGTCAAATGCCACATCCATTGATCTATAATATCCCCATTTACAGTTCATTGCTCTGGAGAGCTTCTGGATTGGCGCCCACTTCCTATTCTGGGACAACTCAGATACTCGAGCAGGAGAGGAGTTTAGTCTTGCTAAGCAGATCAACTTTTTCACGAACCCCGATCAGGCATTGGAGAACATTTACGCAACTTTGGGACAGGTAATGAGACAGCTACCTATTTTAGTCCCTATTTCGTAATACTCATAATAGACGGCCGTCATCGCCGTGTTCTTTGCCCTCCCAACCATATTCTGGACAGGGAAACCTTTGGATGAGAACAGACGAGAGCTCAATGAAGACACAGCAGATCCCAGGATTATTAGTCCACTCGTACTACAAGAGGGAGACTTTGCTCAAGGGCTGAGAAATCTTCTCTGTCCAAACTGTGTCGTTCTATACTTTATATTTAACATGATTGCAGTAAGTAAGGAGCTCATTAGTTTAGAATGTATTTACATGTATTGCTCTCTAGATGCTTGGCGTTGTAACTTTTTGGAGCATTACCCCATACTTGCGCAGCTACTTTGGATTTGACACCCCCAAAAAGCGTCAGAAGAGATCCGACAATTCACAAGGAGTTTGCGAAGAAGAATACATAAAAGTTATGAAGAATATGAATAGTGTTACAGAAATCATTGAATGTATGAACCAAGTGTAATGTCTAGATAAATTTTATAATTTATATTGAGTAGGTTTTTAAAAGTAAAAATAAGAACTCCAAGAAAAAGGTTTCGTGAACAAAAGTTCCCAAACTTCCGTAATTTACAATTAATAAAATGTTTCTTATAATATCTTTCTTATTAAGAGGGCATGTAAGTTTTAGGCAGAAAAAACTGTATGATACAAAAACAAAATATTCTTTTATTTATAAACGGCATTCATGCTCTCCCTGCATGTCCGAGCATTAACCGGCTGACCATTCAGTTTGCCCATCTTGTCCACAGTGACAAGTTGATTTATTGGCTCTAAAGTTTGCGCGAGAATAACAAAATCGCCAAACATATTCAAATCAGATCTAATATACCGTATATAATATATATTCGGTCAGAAAAGTCGAACTAAGAGGCTTTTACTAAGTCGATGACCGTTTTGTAGACAGTTAAATTCTTCACACCGCACATGTTTTATACATTTAAATATGAAGTAGATTAAAATCCAGATACGGTTTCTATTAAAACCTGTCTACAGACGTGATCACAGCTTATAATTGACCTTTGCATTAAGGTTGTTAGAATGTGATGCCAATATGCAATTCTTCCAGACACCTTTTAAAGTCGTGCCCATTAATATCATAACTCGTTCTTTATGAGGCTCTCCATATCAAAGCTTATGTATTTGCAGGGCTCATTTTCGCAATCAGTTTCTCCCCCCAAACCAATGCTTTCATATACAAAGACATTCGCCAGACCAAATATTGACAAACGCAGACGCCTTCCATCGCTTTTTTCTGCCTTTGTGCCAAATTTCAAATAAATGGCTGGCACTTTAAAACTGCCAATAGAACATCAATACCTTTCAAACGGCGAGAGAGAGAACCATGAAAAAGGGGGAATAGATCGCTAAACGATCCTTAGAAGTCAACAATGACAGCGAAAACTGGTGATGGACCGGTCTGAAATATTTGAGGAAAAATTCTCCTCCTCCCGTGAGTGACTCATCCCGATAATACATCATTCCATCTCCCTTATCTGAACAAACATACCAAGGAAATTGATTAGTCTATTGGGCACACGGAGTGTAAAAACCAAGTGAACCCCCATAAATGGTCAACAGGGCAACAACCCTTTGAACATTAGCCCAGCTAGAGTTGCCATACAACCCCTGAAGAGTTTTCCAGTCATATCTTATCATGTCGGAGCATCTTCGGTTCTTACACTCCATTAAACTTCACAAAGGAGAAGCAACACCTTTAAGAACGCGTTATGGATGTTAGAGAGGGTTATTAGGCGGAGATAAGTGATTAGGGTATACGAGAGATATGCTCCATTTTCGCATCTAGAGCCTATTCTAGGCTGCCATAAAAAGGTTCTCGCTCATGACTCATCTCATTGTTGCCATAACTATCATCATAATAATCTGATATAATATATGGGGCAATCATTTGATTGTGACCATTGAAGGAAAGGTATGGACGTCTAAGTAGAGCAGTAGGCACTCCAGGGAACCAAGCCATCTTATTATAATAAGTAAATGGGTTCTAACATGCCCTTAGATTGTCTGAAGAGCATGTGTTGTTTTGGAGATGTATATACTTAATACAAAAGGTGCCCTCAATCGCTGTAGATATCTGATTTCATGTCATCCCTGTCTCAGACATACACGTCCGGTTTTTAGCCTCTGTTCTCATTTCTTAGACTGTCGTACTCCAAGTCGGCGAGACGGAAAAAAGGCAGGGCTCGTGTGGCTGTTCAGAGAGACATCAGACCTTTCTTGTAAATGAACAACTTCTGCTTCTTTGATATGGGAAATAAATATGCCGGAGAGTTGCTGCTGCCGGGTAAGAAATGGCTGAGCGCACGCGCAACGGAAAGTAGGCAAGAAATGATCGAGGTAGCAACAACATTCAGCTACTCGTGTTTGCAATGACTTTACGATACTTTCCTAATTAGTATTTTTAAACAATAAAAAGTTATTTGTCATAACTATAAATACATTCAGCATGCCTATAATCTTTTACTGCAGTGTCTTCTCTCTCTAAAAGGCAGCTGCCCCCTTCGGTTACTCTTCAGTCTTCTTCCCCATGATCCCAGTAAAGCTTTCCGCTGCTTCCTCCTCCTTCTTCCTTCCGTCCTGCCTGGAAGCAGCGGCTGAGCAGCAGTAGAACATGGCGCCCGGCCGGTGGAGCTTCAAAAATAGAGTATATAGAACTGCTGCTGCTGCCGCCGCCGCTGCTGAAGAGGGGATGTAAGAGGGGAAAAGAGGGAGAGGCTCGCCGACAGCCCGGTGTCAGAGAGTCGCTCACTCTTATTATAGAGAGTACTGGCTCCATATTGGACAGCAGACCGGTGGTGCTGCGAGAACGAAAATATAAAAGTCGGCAGTAGTTGTGTGCAGAGAACGAGCGTTGTAACATAAGAGAGAAGGAGCAAGAAAACGCGAGAAATATAATTGTGTATGCCGTGGCATTTTGACGACCACATTGGTTTTGAGGGCAGTGCTGAGTAATTCCTCTTCGTTCACGCTGGCTGACCACTGTGATCGCATTCCGTGCTCGATGTAACCGCCGCCGCCGTTGTCGTAGTGTAGTTGTATAATATCGATCGTAGTGAAAGCAGCAGCAGGAGAAGAAAGAAGAAGAAATGTAAGACTGATCTTACTTCGATAGTGCCTCAGAAGAAAGTAGAAGCCGGGTCTACTATTAAGTAAACACACCCAAAAGTGTGGGAATTGCATCTTGCTCAATTGGAAGAAGGGTTAAAGAATGCATCATCAATTGCCCGCTGAAATGCGCACTTCACATCGTCCATAAACAGTGTTGATGTGACTTTAGCATCCTCTGGAATGCAGCCACACCTCAACAATCCAAGATGCCTTCCTTAGCCAGAAGAAACGGCAGCTGGGTCACGACAACCCAGCTGCAGTCGGTTGTGATAGCAGTCCTGCTGAGTTTCGCCGCCGCAGCTGCCACCCGGTCAGCGTACTCACCCGCAGCTGACTTCCATACACACAGGCTGGTCCAGCCGCGGTTGCTGGACCCGCGCACGAGTCAACCATTGCCGCACACGCGGCAGTCGGGCGGGGACCTGCGGCATGTCAGCGACGTTACCGTCGTCCTCACGGACGCGGACGATGACGCAGCTGAGTTCGTGGTCGACCTGCGCCTGACTGAGACCCTCATCCCCGAGGGGTATTTTGAAAAGACACAAGAAAAGGTAGGACAAAACTGACGGCTTTATTATGCATATAGAGTGCTATTGTGAAGCGTATATGGGCACTGCAATAGACAAAAGCTTGCCAAATATGGGTGTAATTGCAGTGCAGCTTTAGCAAATGAACTTGCATAATGCAACAATTGTCAGAGCAGTTGTTCTCCACTACTATCATAAATTCTGCTGCATTTTTGGGACAACCCGCATTCCACCTTCAGCCGTCCCATGACGGACAAATCCTCTTGCAGAACAGAATGCGGTTGTATCTTGTCCTGGATGGAATATTTATTCCTTTTTCTTCACGATAATAATGCTGCGTTTTGTGACACATTCTTATTATTCTTTTGAGAGAACAACGAAGAGGGGGAAGAAATAGTTTCGAGAGTCAACTTTCACAAAGAAGACGAAGGATCGTTAATCAAAGCTAAGAGGAGGCTTCTTTGTGTCATGAACAGGACAAAGGTACTTTTTAAAGGTCCTACAAAGGCAATATTCAGAAGTGTGAAATTCCTACAGTAAAAGCCATGTTTTCCTTACGAACAATAATTCTATTGACATTGAAGGTGTGTCCGTGTGCAGTACCTGAAGATTGAATCATTACGTTCTTCCCACATTTGTTGAGAATACCCGTGGAGAATTATTCCTCTGCCAGTCATATTTGAAGACTGTTTTTGCCACCGCCACCCTCGTGGGAGCTCAACTCTTTTTTTGCCGGCATGCCTTGGAAACGAGCGAACCTCGAGGGTAAAAAATGCAAGAAGGGTGTTGAGTGAGGGCTTGAACCGGAGTCACATTATTGCGTGATATTAAGATGAAATAAAAACAGAGCAGCCGTTGACTGATGAGGGGAAATTAGAAGGAATGAAACTGTGGCCTCTGTGCAAATGCTTAAATATGAAATTTGGAATGGCAGTGCGGTAAAAACGCTGCATGAAAAATGTTAAAACTCATGTAACATACTGTACACATGGTCGTAGTCATAAAAGAGAAACGTTTCTCTGGACAAAAACCTTCCACCTTCCGAGATACTCCTCCCTTAGAGGGATTATCTTTGTTCAAACTGCATTTTAAAATGCTTTTACAGCCCAACTCGTCTGGGTGTGTAATTAGAGGAAGTCTCCAGTCAGAAACTTCCTGCTCCTCACCAGAATAAGTGATAATGTCTTTGCATATGAGGGGAGCTGTTTTTGTCATAAAAGAAGCTCGTCATGTGAGCATATTATTGACAGAAAGTCTATTGTAGTAGCACTGAACGCAATAATGGTAAAACACTGCACTGAATTGGGGGAGTCGGAAGTGGCTCTAGGAGGGTGTATTATTGGGGCTGCTGCTGTTTTGGGGGTAGATGGGAAGGATAAAAAAGAAAGAGGGTCGTTCCAATGCGACAAAATGGGGGTTAAACTGAGCGTGTTACGACTACTACTGTACGGATTTATAGCCTAATTTTAGGCAATATATGCTCACAGTTTTGCATATCTCAAAGGCCATGTTAGAGGGTAATATTCATTAATTAAAGTGGACGAAACCGTTGTTTGCTCTTTAATATGGCTTTACTGTGCAACAAAACACGAACAGAGTGCGCTTATCGTTCTTATCATGTCGTAGGCATCTGACTATTTGCTCGGAGAGTATGCTACATTTTCGCCTGAGTTTTATTGTCCACATAGCCAAGCTGTTACCACTTTTTACCGAGAGGAAAACATTCTTCCTCAAAAATATGTGCGGTTTTTATGAAAAAAGTTTTCTTCTTGTACATGTTCCGCAATGATTACATGAGTGACAGAGTCGAGAGCAAACTTTGACACTTCTTGAAAGTCATAAAAGTAATCTGCATATCGCCTTACAATAATTACCTGTCAAACGGGAGCATTTTATGGCTTCGGCACCGAAATTAGATTAAGCTTCACATGAGAACAGAAATTATAGCAACGGATGTGTTGCGACCACAGAAAGTTTATGAATGAAATGATGGAAGAATGCTCCACTTACATAAGAATAAAGCATAAACACTCAGAGTATTATCATGATAATGCATGCGTTCATTCATATCTTTTTCCTCTTTCTCTGTATTTTTGCTCTCATTATAATGATCATTATTATTATTTTCTCCTCTGGACGACCTTCAAGAATGATCTCGTGTGCAAATGGAAGGGGATCAAAATGACTTTTGTATTACAAAGACTCTTCTACTTTGGACAGTCAGAGTCCTAATGATAATTGTTGTTTTCGGCTTCTTTTTGCGAAAGATGTACAACGCCCGGAATATAATCATGTGTGCTTGCTCATGTTTCGTACTCTCAATCAGTTATTACAGGCCAAATTTATAAATGCCATATAAAATATAAAGCTATTTTATGCTAACTACGGTCACTGAATGACAAAAAGAGATCTTTTTTGTCTCTCCATTCCGCCCAAACTAATTTAAAACACTGCAACAATACGGAACAAAGGGCCGGCTTTGTTTTTGCTGAATGATAATATGAGTAATGACGACATTAGAAGATTTTAACTGCGAGGTCCAATGGCTGTGAAAAGAAGACGAAGCAACACTCTCTATCCGGCCTTGGCTGAATCATGTGCATGAGTCATACTGGAATATGAACCTGCAGGCTATAAATTGCATGACAGAAGTAAAGTTACCTTCAGAGTACACTTGTACAGTTGAAAAGCATAGAAAACAGTTAAACACTTTAAAATGTACTGCTATAGAATCAGCACGTACAGATAAAATTAAGCACTAAGTAGTTAAAATTAATGATTCAAATCGAATAAAACACTCTGTCATAATTACACTGAATGAGTCACGATCGGAGATAATCATTATTATGTTGTAATTTCCAGAGCTGAACTTTTTAATTCCACTCTAAAAGCTAATTTGTCAACCCTTCACTCTGCGGAATAAATCTGTCAATGACACATTTCAAATCAGGGAAAATAACACATTTCTTTCATTGAAAAATGGCATGTCAGAACAAGATGGAAAACATATTTTCAATGATGCATTTAATATCAAAACGAATACATAATGTAAACATTCTTTTTGTTCAGACTCTCCTTGGCCTAATTGGCTAAATGACCCTATTATCTCTGTTCAATCAGTCAACTGATGAACTTTCCGATCCTGCTTCCCTCAGCAGGAATTTGATCCAATTAACGGGAAAAAGCTCTCTGTTTTTGTTGGATCAAGTCTGAGTGGCTTCAATTATTCCAAGTGCACGGAAAGAGAGAAATAATGCAAATCTACTCCGAGCCTGAAAACGATCTAGAAGTAGTTCAACTTTCTCCATTTTGGTTTCCTTTTCTTGAGCAGCACAAGAAGGTCCTTTCCGCTCTAAATCCGTGTTTAATTGTCCATCTCAGCTGGGGGAGAGAAAACGAACGATATGGGGGATTTACTTTGGCTGGATGGGGATTTCTTGGTCGGCTCCTTAATCTTGAAAGATTCCTACAAATATAGTCCATATGGATAGCTTAACCTTTGAAAGAGTCATTAAGTTTTCATCTTATCCAGTGCACGCATAATGAAAACGTTCATCTTTCCCTCGAATTTTAATCTCCCCCTCTCTCATATTTTTACTTCCTAATAGATATTTTCCCAAACTATCATGTCTCTATCACTTCACTTCCCATTTCTTCCTCTCTTGCCTCTCAGCTAGAAATTGATATAAGAAGATGATGATTAGAGCGGGGATTTTGAGCTCTGTGCTTGTCAGAGCTCCGAGTAGTTTCCTCCGTCTCTGCTGATAGGACAGGAAATTAGAAAGTGCCATTTCAGCTGCAATTCGGGATTGTAATTTGTAAGTGGGTGGCTCTAATCTTCTTGTCCAACAGCAGATGCAACTTGTCCGAATAGCCTTGGGACGGCAATATTAACGCATTGGAAAGAAATTCCGTGATTTGATTGCAAAAATGCTGCTTAAAGTGGCCATCACGGCAATTTCAATTTGGAATTTTTGAAGCCAACTTTTTCCCGATATGGTTGTCGATTCTTTATTGGCCAAGAGCCGGAGGAGGAAGAATTTGTTATTCAGTGAGAGAATCACTCAGAGTGAATATACATGACGCGGCCAAATATAGACACTCTGTGCTACTCAAAAGCACTAAATTATGCCAGAAGATAATGCTATTATTCTATTCCCCTGATTCGGATCAGCATAATGAGTCAATATTTATCCCCTGCTTCAACCGACTTTTTTAAATCAGTTATTACAACGCCTTATTTGGCTTCCCTCCTAAAAAGGAAGTCGCCATTTTTAGACAGAATTGTGCATGTGTTTGATGTAGAGATAATAATGACTGCAGCAGCTGCTTCTCTGTTGTTAATAACGCTTTTGGCACGTCTTGGAAACATTATTCTCATCCCTCCGAGGAAGATTTCCGTCATTAGACACTTTATTCTTGGAGGGTTTTGTGCATTCACCGTGACCAAAGCAAAGTTTTAAGACAACAGAAAAATAATCGACTCTGTTCCGAGAAAGTAAAATTTTGTTGCAAAAATAGGAGATATCTGTTCGAAAAATTGCAATTAGTTCCAGGAAAAGTTTAATCTTTGAATCTTTTTAACTTCATTCCGGTCAAATTTCCAACGTTTAGAGCTTAACACATGCATTTTCCAGCAATGCACCTTCTAGAAAATAATCTTTTCTCCAGCAAATATTCCAAAATTATCACGTTCGAGCAATTATTCTCAACGTTGTCTTTATGGCGACACAGTTTAAAGAGTTTGCTCATCTTGCCAAAGTAAAGTAGCTTCAATTTAACGTCATTGAGCTTCTGATTCTCCTACTATGGACATTAGAAATACTATTTGCAGAGGAAAAGAAACATTTGCAAGCAAAAAGTTTTCGAGTGACATGACCTCTTTATGTCGCAAAGCGAGGGGATCAGAGAAACAGAGTTACCAAGGCAAGCATTGCGAATGTAATATATTTTAATATATTATGGGAAGCTGTTACGTTAGCTCCGTAGTAATTAATGTTTCTTCGCCTTCTTCGATTTTTCAAACTCCCTTCAGTGCAACCCCTCGGGCAAAAATATCCACTTTTTACTTGTGCTACCGAACGGGGAAGACTGCAGAACAAAAAACTTCCCAAATGAAGCCAAGAGCAAGAATAGCGTTTAAAAACACTCATTACTGAACAAGGTTCTGGTTCAATGATACAAATTTCATTTAAAGGAAATATTTTCCATTAGCGGCGTTCGACCCTTTTCCACCCGCAGATAATCCCTTTTGGAATGACAATTCGTCTTGGTTGGTTGGCAAATGGAGTTTAAAAGGATGTTCTATCGTGTCAAAATGACCCACTGAACCAATTTAAAGCACGAATATGCCCGTCGACCTCGTAAAGAACGAGAGGAAAACGGATTAAGTTACTTTTTGGCCCAAAGTCGATTGTTAACTAAGGCAAAAACTTTCTAAACTCGCACTTTTTAGCATGCTAGATGCGGGGAAAATACATATATTCCGTGCAGAGTCTAACAAGGGAAAAGTTTCTGCATGCATTTCTGCATATCCATGCCTTGGGAGAGTAATTTTTCAGACCTGCTTTTATAATGAACGAGGACGGCGTGTCCAGAACGTGTAATTACGACATAAGAATAATTTAAGTGCAATTTTGGCGAGAGTATAGAAGATCGGGTTTAGAAGGAGCTCCTTGGTCTGCTGTAAACAGTACGCGAATAAAATGTGGATTAAAATGTCCAAGGAAGGAATATAAGACCGAAATTCGTACTACATTTGTGCAGTTTTCCAAACCTCGCCCACGCCAGAAACAACTTCTTTTCCTGACATTCCATCGTTGCAGCAGAATTGGAAATTGCACTTGAAAGGAATCTCATTCAGACTCTTTGACGGCGGCAGCGACTCAAACGGACGGGTGGCCAGAGATTTAATAAATAATTCCTTTGACGGGGAAACACCCAGAGAATACAGCATGAAAAGGGTCAAAATTGATGACTATTTGCATTCAAAGTGTGGGCAGGTCTTTGTATTTAACTCCCAAATGTCATGTCATAATGAAAACTAATGATTCTCCATTAATTGCGCAAGTCATGCTGAAAAGTGTTTTCCACCGAAAAAGAAAATCTTCAAAGGATTATTTTTCAAATAAATTCCACCAGTGCAGAGGAATTAGAAAGAAATTAATACTGCAGAATTAGGTGTACTTCAAATGGGCGGGAAAATGAGATTCCTTCAAATTCCATTGAAAAACGTTGCCTGCTGTTCGACATTGGATTTTTCCGATGTTTAAGCTGCATCAACAGTCCAAGGAAAGAGTTCAAAACATTTACATCAAAGGGGAATGAATGTCTGCTATTGGAGTGTATTAAGCACGGGGATTTTCCGCTGCAGTAATTTTAAGGAGAGGGCAAAAGTGCATCCCATAACTTTAAGGATTTTCTTTAGTTCATTATGCTATCCTGACGAAGAATCAATAATGTCTCACAAGTCACAATACCTTCGAGTCATTGTCTGGAAACCCATGTTTTATCAACTCTTTCAATCATCACGATTTCATTAACGCACATTTGGTTTTTGCTTATCGCTTCAACTGAGTACAGACGATGAGAGAAGAATTCTGTCTTAACACCCAATCACTTTTTGTCTCTCTCCTCACGTCTGGAGGAGTCTCGTTTACATCACATGCTTTCCTTGAAGTTGTTTCGGCGCTTTGCCAACGACACACCTTGTTTGGGTAGGTAAACGGTCTGAAAAGGGTGAATCATGGGGTGCAGGAAGGAAGTCACACTTTCTATGCATAACTCAGTTCTCTTGAGACTCAGACAGAGTCTTTATCGTAACTCGATGATGGTCTTTAAGAATCCTTAATTTCCCAGACGAGACAGACAGTAGCTGATGTCTCCCTTGTTAAAACCAATGAAGCGTGTCTGAGATCCATCAGAAGAATGTGTTTCAGCCAAGATGGATGGAGGCTTAATAACAACTTAATTGGCAGAGGAACGCACCTGTTGTAAAGTAGGCCGAGCATTAATAAATAATAAGCACTGCATTGTTTATTCACTATTAAAGTGTCACATGTCGGCCTCATTTGCGCAATCATGGGCATATTATGTGCTAAGTTTTACTTGTTTTCTTTCTCTCCCTAATGTCTAGACGACTCATTTGTTGGTGCTCGTGTCTTAAAGACCGAAATAGAAACACAACACAAGAAGGGGAAACGCCCAGAAGTAAAGAACACATTATGGGGTTCCAACAAATTAGCCTGGCTCGTATGGTAGCTAGGGAGGGTCAAAAGCATTTACAGACGCTTTGGTAAGGCACCCATTTTATGCCATTTACGGTTATGTTTCTATAACTCTTTCCAAGCAAATATGCTTAAACGCAGTTAGTACTTCGTATACAAACGTAATCTCATACTTAAATTCTGCCGTTTATGTGAGAAAAGTGACAACAGCCGATCTACATATGGCGCCTATGTATCACACCGCTCCTTTTATTGCAGCCATACTTTTACAGCCCCCTTAATAATTTTATAATCACGTGTTCTTCTGCTGATATATAAAAGTAGGCCACACTTTTTGCTCTGAAAGGGTTTTCCGATCCAGTCCAAAGGCGACGATGATGATTTGACACTTTTACGGTCTTACGACGAACGCCCTTAGCATAATAGGCCATATAATATGTGTATAATATAATAATAATTCGATTTCTCTGGTGTGAAAAGAAGAGAAGAAAGTGTCATTAGTCGAAATAGGGGACGGAGGAGGGTGTGAACGGATTGATCGCAGACGACGAGAACGATGTTATTGATTCATGCGGTATATAGCGACAAGTAGTGTATGTGTACATAATGCATAATGCAATGCAGATCTTTAGCACATTATGCATCATTTTCTTGAGAGATTATTTTTCGTACTCTGCTTTCACTTTACTGTTGTTGTTGTTTCTTAGCCCGTTCAGATTACGAAGCAAAGGGAACTAATCTGATGAAGAAGCTAAAGGAACGAAAACATGGAGTAAGCACAATAACATTGGAGAAGCAATAAAGCGCTCAGATACAGTCACGTAACTGATCAGTGGCAACTCAGAGTACGCGGGTAGCAATGTTTTGAAACTCCAAATTGTACTATTTTCCGCAGCTGCATTTTTCTTCCGCTTGAGAAGAGGAACTAAAGTGAATGAGTTTTGAAAAGAAATGTCTGGAAAATATCTTAATGGCACCAAAAGAGAGAAAGTGAGATATCTTCTCTTCCATGAAAAATAAGGAGAACTACTGTTCTATTAATGCTCAAAACACGTTCTATTTTCTTTACTTTTATAAAAAGGGGAGCCCGTCACCATTAACGGCCTGGGTAAATGTAGGAGCATGTGCGCTGTGAGTACAAGAATAATGCATTAGTAGTGGACCCGTCGAAAGAGACTGGAGAGAGGGACGAACAACAATGGAATAGATTATCAGACGATGCTTTCTCTCTCTCTCTCTCTCTCTCTCTCTATCTCTCTCTCTCTCTTATTATATGCAATGACCTTGTATACACTGTGTGTGATCACGCATACGTCGGTGATGATATGAAGTGTGTGACTATCGGTGAGATGGAAAATCTTGTGCAAGAAGTAATTCCGCTATGGAATTATTCGTGCGCGTGTAATAATCGTAGCTGAGGATCTTCCTCGTGACTTTGCATGTTGGACTGACTTCCCATGGGACTATAGGGATGCCACTTTCGTTATGTTTCATTAGAATACTTTTTAATATTATGGCAACCCTGCTCACCGTTGATCCGATAAGATTTCAACTGTTTCAGGCTTGCGCTTCAGTTCTTTATCTCGGCTGCTTCAATTTCAATCCAGAAAAAGATCAGCTTTCAGAAGCCTGTTTCACAAGCTTGTATACAAACGAAGCTTTGTGTGTGTTGTAAAAAATATCGTTAAAAATTGGGCGTTAAAACAGAGAGAGAATTGAAACCAGATGCTACTAAATGTTAGCAAATGAGACACAGAAGGATGTTACTCCAAAAAGCGTCTCCAAAGCTCGTATCAATCTTTCCGCCGTTTACCTTTTGACATCTCCCTCCAATCTCATCATCCATCAACACCTCGAGTAAACAAATTGAAAGTCATCGGAAGAGAATTTCGAGTCTAAAAACTGAAAGCTTTGTCTTTGTTTGAAGATTGAGCGAAAATGGATCTTCTTGAGAGTCTCGATCTCAAGGCTGCTCAAGTGATATCGATTAAAACGCCAACTAGCCGAAAAACGAACGGCGTGTAATCGGGGGAAATTTATTGCCCTCGAACACTGTTGAGAGAAATTGGATATCTTTGCAAAAACTTCAATCTGTCAGCCCCATAATTGAACCCCAGACGCAAGCACTATAATCATCTTCAAATTGCCATAGTATACAAGACCATTATTCGTTCAATACCCTCACATTGCAAATCGAGGTCACGGCCGCTCTCATAAAACCGCTTTTCACGTTGTTCGCCTCAGCCTCGATGAATGACGCTGCTGTCTTCTTGTGTGCGTGGCCTTCGTAGTAAAGAGAGCATCAGACGGGAGATCCGCCGTAATATTTGCAATCTTTGGTGCTTTTTTGCGTGTTACACGGCTTGCAAAATGCAAATTGAGTGGGAAAAACAGCCTCTCAGGTTAAAAGGTATACAATACCGAATCCTTTTATCAGTACTTATTGATACCATTACAAAATGGTGCAATTACCCATATAAAGGTCTTTCTTTCTCATATAAAGATACGAGAGAACTTCCAACCTTGTTCCAGATTTCTTCCCCACTTTGGAAGCAAAAACCGACAAGGACAACTTTGCTCCTTTTCAACGCATTGGAGTGTGGTATGAAAAAAGCATCTCAGGTCTTTAAACAAAAAATGGGGCACAAAGAAAGACTCAACTGTGGCAGTTGTTTTGCCCTTGAGTTGAAGGATACGCATCTCTAGAGAGGTTTCATTAGCGGGGAGGGACACGAGCTGTTATATAAGATATAGGTCATGTTTACAATAATGTTTCTCTTGGGACTCTGCTTCTGCCTTACAACACATGCTATTGTTTATCTTCGACTTCCGCTGAGGTATTTTGGGGGATACAATGGACGGGAAACCAGAAGGAATGGCTCTGCGCCAAAAGAGATTTGCGATAGATATCGTGACCTAAACACGATCCAACGTTGACGAAGCTGTCCTTCTGGAAGTTAAATTATGGAAGGAGAGAATCTTTGAAAGTTTTCAAATTGAAAGTTTCAATGACGCCTTCTTCTCCGGATCTTGAAAGAGGAAGAAGAATATTTTATCGAAGTAACGGAAATGGACCGAAAGTGTCTTCTGAATATCACATCCTTTTAAGTAGGTCAGATGATGATGAGGAGAAGGAAAAGGACTCCTCTCAATTGACTTGTTTTGGGTACCTCTAGTAATGTAATTTACTTTCTCCCGGATGGATCTCGGTGAATAATAAGCCCACAATATGTCCTCATTAGGGTACCAGATATACAGATGCTCATTCATCTCAATTTCTTTCAAGGTCCATTCGATACTTTTACTTCGAAAGAATAAAAGGAAAATTGTGCATTCCACTCAGGGATATGCGACGAAGTCGCCCATATGGTCGCAGCTCCCTGATTCCACTACTGAATAATTGTCTGTAACCAATACTCCTAAAAAGTTCATTGCATTGCCTTTCATTTACTCGTAACTAGGAAGGCCATTGTGAACTAAATATAATGCAGTATTATAAACAATCTCCCCAGCAACTTTCCTTAGACATATAATGCACCTTTTGCATCCTCTTATGATGCACTGAAGCCTGATTAATTGGCCCAATTGCGCTGTAAACGTGACATTAAGAGGATGATTAGGGATTAAGACCTTGACAACTATGTAAATATACAACATTGCCGCAACTTACTTAATGTTATGTTCTCTTCCAGGGCAAGTACTCCACCCGGCGCTTCCCCTCCCCCTCCCACATTGAGCACTGCCACTACAATGGGCGTGTGAGGGGCGTGGCTGGCTCCTGGGCGGCCCTGTCCACCTGCAACGGCCTGCAAGGAGTCGTCTCCCTCGGCCAAGGGGGAGAAATCCTCCACATAGAGAAAGCCAATCTGACAAGCTCAACCCTGGAAGACAATGCTCACTATGCCTACAGACATTCGGACTACCAAGAGGACCTGCAATCCTTGGACCCGACTGATGCCACCGTCATTGAACGGGTTAAGAGAGCGGTCGGGAAGAAGGGAAAACACCCGTTCAGGGCAATCAACAAGGGCCCCGGACCGTCAGCTGACCCGTCCAGACCCGTCTCCCAACCACCCTTCAA